>CAUYSK010072444.1:0-126001 GCA_963575035.1 Avahi laniger | reverse complement strand
GAAAAAATTAGCCGCGCACGGTGGCGCATGTCTATAGTCCCAGCTACTCGGGAGGCTGAGGCAGGAGGATCGCTTGAGCCCAGGAGTTTGAGGTTGCCGTGAGCTAGGCTGACGCCACGGCACTCTAGCCCGGGCAACACAGTGAGACTCTGTCTCAAAAAAAAAAAAAAAAAAGAAAAGAAAGCAATAAAAGAATGAAAAAACAAACCACTAACAGGCACAAGCCATCTGCAAGGCACAAGCGAGAAAATCCAAATGATCTATAAATACACGAAAAGGGGCATTAGTAATTAGGGAACTGCAAAGTAAAACCACAATGAGATACCACTACGAATTTACCAGAATGACTAAAGGCCATTCCTACACTACCGGTGAGAGAATAAAATAAAATAACTTTTAAAAACTGATTGTCATTCCTGACCACCTAGCAACTCCACTTCTAAGTATATGCTCTAGGATCATCGTTTCAAACATTTTTAACCATGAACCACAATAAGAAACATCTTTGGGCCGGACACAGTGGCTCACACCTGTATCCCAGCACTCTGGGAAGCCCAGGCAGGAGGTTCCCTTGAGCCCAGAAGTTCAAGACCAGCCTGAGCAACATAGTGACACCCCATCTCTACACAAAAATTTTTTGACAATTTCTGGGTGTTGTGGCATGCACCTGTAGTCCTAGCTATTTATTAATACTTGAGGCAGGAGGGTTCACATAAGCCCAGAGTTTGAGGCTGCAGTGAGCTATGATCATGCCGCTGCACTCCAGCCTGGGTAACAGAGCAAGACCCTATCTCTTTTAAATAAATAAATAAAAGAAATATGTTTTATATTACAACCTGTACACATATACAGGATATATTACAAAAATGAACCCTAAATTTTTATGTTCTCTTAATGCTGGTTTCTCCCCACTAAATTGATTTTATGACCCTTTTTGGAGCATGTCCAAAAAATTTAAAGAATCTTTGATCTAGGAAAATTCTCGCACATATACAAGAATATTCACAACGGTAATGATTCATAATTGCAAAACACTAACAAAAACCTAAATGTCCATCAACAGCAGTATAAACAGTGGTATAATTCATATGCACAGTGAAATATATAATAAAAATGAATCAACTATACGTATCGAATAGATGAATCTCAAAAACATACTGTTAATCAGTCAAAAGAGCATTATTCCATTTACACAAAGTTCAAAACAGCCACAACTAAAGAACATATTGTTTAGAAATAAAACTGACAACTGAAGATAAACAAGAACAATTAATACAAATTCAAGATAGTGTTTACTTCAGGGGACAAAAGGGTCATAATTAAGAAGAGGCACACAGCCAGTAACAGGTATAGACTATGCTCTCTTTATTAAGCTTGGTTGGTAGATATGTGGATATTCACTTTATTATTTTGTTTAAATTGTCTATATGATGTGTATACCCACTTTTGATTTTATAACTAAAAATAAGAAAATTCTCCATACACACAGTAATATCAGTAAATTAAAATGCAAAGGATTGGTCCAAAGAAATTATGAGACTTTGGATAACAGTAAAATATTAATCCTTTTATAGCTTATAATATATGACTATTTGTACAAAAGACAAAAAAAACAGACTTAGACACACATTATCCATACATTAAAGACGACCAAGGATGGAACATGGGAGAGAAAACTCACAAATTCCCAAAAAAATCAGTTATGAAAAGCAGTCAAACATCCACTAACATTAACCAGGAGTCACCAAAGAAGTGAAGATTAACAAAAACTTCTGGAAAGTCTAAAGTAAACTTTCATGAACAAAGACATAGGTCATCTAAATTTCTCCATCCTAACTTTAAAAGTAAAGGGAATAAAGCAGGAACTAGGGGGTTTAAACATGTATACATACAATGGCAGAAACTAATAAACTAACCCTCAGAGAAGATCCAACCATGAAGGAATAGAGCCCTTATAATTGATGATATAACTTCCTAATCTCATCACACTGATGTTATTTTTTTCCTATTCTAAAATAACAAGATGAAGATATCCACACACACATACTATTAATACTTCTGGTTATTTGTTTAAACTATAATCTGAACTACAGCATAGCACATAAGACCAACTCTGGAGTGCCTAGGGTTCGAAACCTGGTTCATCCACTTTTTTCATGACCCTAGGCAAACTACTAGATCTCTCTATGCCTCACATTTCCTTATTATTAAAAAAAAAAAAATTAGGTAAGAATAGTCTATATCTCACTGTCCTGTGGAGAGGGAGAAATACTATATCCCTCTACGTAAGCACCTAACAGTACCTGGGCACACAATAAGAGCTCTACGCTATTTTGCAGATGGGAAAACTGAGACTTAGATAAGAAATTTGCCCAGTCATCTATCTGGTTCATCTGACTCCAAAGCCCATGATCTTAACGTTACTGCTACAGTACCTGGATGTCTACGGGTAAGATCACGGATTATGGATTTACTTTTTCTTTCTATTTATCTTTCTTTCCCCAATTATCCAAAAATGAATATGCCTGCACTACTACTGAAATTAAAGCAAAAAAAATTTTTTAAAACAAGGGACGACAAATACTAACAATCTGAGGCTTTGGGACTGAAGTTAGAGAACAGACAACCACTGAAAGTTTTGAGAATAGCATTAACAAAGTAATCTTCTCCCCTCCCCTGGCCCTGCCCCAAGAAAGTAATCTTATGGGGTTATCTGTCAGGTCATAGCTAATACAGATGAAATAGGGAAAGGGAGCATAGGAGGGGTAAGGACAAGATAGAAAAAGAACATTTCAGGCCGAGCGTGGTGGCTCATGCCTGCAATCCTAGCACTCTGGGAGGCTGAGGCGGGAGGATCGCTCAAAGTCATAGTTCAAGACCAGCCTGAGGAAGAGTGAAACCCCATCTCTACTAAAAATAGAAAGAAATTAGGTGGACAACTAAAAATATATAGAGAAAAAATTAGCCGGCATGGTGGCGCATGCCTGTAGTCCCAGCTACTCGGGAGGCTGAGGCAGAAGGATCGGGCTTGAGTCCAGGAGTTTGAGGTTGCTATGAGCTAGGCTGATGCCATGGCATTCTAGCCTGGGCAATAGAACAAGAGTTTGTCTCAAAAAAAAAAAAAAGAACACTTTATATCAGGATAGGGCAGTTATAATTTCTACCTGGTTCTACAGCAATAAATTGTTGACCCAACTATAAAACTATAGAACTAGGTTTGTTGTTGTTATTGTTGTGTTTTTTACCCAGCCATACTCTGTGCAGAAATTAAATGTTAAGTCTGAAAAACAATGCTTTTAGTGAACATAATGTGGAGCAGAAAAAAATTTTCCCTGTACCCTCAGTTAAACATTCTACGAAACAATTGCTATTTTAAGGACAGAAACGGTAATCATATTTGCTTTGCAGGAGACTTAAAGCAGAGGGAGGCTATATTGAAAAGCATTAAAAAGAAAAGGGAGTAAGTATGTGTAATATGCTACATTTTTGTAGAAAAGAAAAACAAGAGTCTGTGTATGTATATGTTTGTACATACATAAAGAAACTAGAGAAATAAATTAATTAATAACAATGGGGAGGTGGAAAGCAAAGCTGCGCAAATAAGAGACAAGTTTAGGGAGAATTTTTACTGTATATCTTTTTATATTTTTTGAAACACGCCAATACATCATCTTATAAAAACTTAAATATATAATTGAAGCTATTGCTATAATCCAGACAAAAAAATGAGGGCTTACAGCATGACAGTGACTAGAGAGGTAAAGAAATTAAATCTAAGATGCCTAGGATACCTAAGTAGAGATATCCAAAGGCAACTGGAAATATGGATCTGAAGGCTGGAAAAAATTGTTCAGGGATACTGATGCCCAGAGGTATCATAAGCATGCATAATTTCACCCAGGGTGAGGTAACCAAATAAACACAGGCAAGAAAAGCAATCATGTAACTTAAATTTTAAAGTAAGAAAGTAATACAAAAATGGAATCCAAAAGACAGCATTGAAAGACATGAAAGAAAGCAGGTTCCCAGAAGCCATGAGAAGAGACTTGCAAGAGAGATGGCATGATCAGTTATAAACACTGACCTAATAGGATCAAAACGTTAACAAAAAAAGTTAACAACAACAACGACAACAATATATACATACAATGTCAATGGCCCTTTGACATTAACAGCAAAATTAATGGAGTGCTGGACTTAAGAGCCAAATGTAGGCTGGGTGCTGTGGCTCACGCCTGTAAAGAGCCAAATGTATTAATTGGAAGGGTGAATGAATAGCAGTTTATATTTTATGTTCTTATACGTAAAATGTTCAGAAAAGGATCTGAGGCAGCCTACAACAAAGAACTTGTATTATAACAGGAAAAAATAGCAAAATGAACATTAAAAGCCAGTATGATGGATACCTCTTATTTGTGTTTCATAAGCATCCCCTCTTCTTTTGCAAACAGCACCCACCCCCCCACATTAGGGAAACTGCTCTTACCCCTGACTTCAACTACGTAGTTCTAGTGAGGGTTGCCATTCATAGTACCCTCCCCACTCCAGCCACAGAGATGTTGGTACATGATCCAAGACAGGCCAATCAGAGTCCTTCCCAGGATTCTTCAAGAGAGCCCCTTCTTCTGGTAGAAGGGGCTGGAAACAAGAGCTGCCAGCAGTCATGGTTCCAGCCTCATGAAGTAGAGAGTCTGTAGTGTAAGAGAATGAAATCAACACGCAGAGAAACAGAGATAAGAGGTGAAGTCCTAAACCCCATGGAAGGAGGAGGAGGAAACAAATATACTAACAACCAGATTAATTTAGCTGATGTAACTAAAGATCAGGTTTGGTTCTGGGCTGCAGGAGCCAGGACAAAAAATAAACAGAATGTATTTCATAGATCTATCAAAAAGGACGAAATATACCAGATCCTCAAGGGAGATAATTTTCCTGACACTATATTATTAAAAGAACTTCTATTACATGGATCTTTATGTAAGGGTCACGAAAGACAAAATGGACAGTGTCCATGATGAGAATGTTATAGTAAATGCAGATTTCATATGCTATTACTTATAATGACAACTAAGTTATTTCTCAATCATTAATCATAACTAAGAAATTAGAATACAGTAGGTAGTTGAAGAAGCAGAGAGATACCAACTATGGTTTTATTCTTTCAGGAAATTTGCCAATAAAAGGGGAAATACGAAAGGATGAAAATGTAGATTTTAACTAGAATCCATGGGAAGCGTCAAAAAGTTTGTGACCTAAGTGGGAAAAATCAAGTAAAAAGGACAGACTGAAGATAGACGATGTCACTAGTACTTGATAAAACAAGATCCTGGAGGAAATAAATGGGAAAAGACCACATCGAAGGTTGCTGATTCCACTTAAAAATTACGTCCTCTCCTCCTTCCTGAAACACCAAATGAAAACATTGAGATCAAATGACATAAAGCCACAAATACAAAAAGGAACATAAAGGAAAACAACAGCTATAAAATTTGGAAGGTAGAAGACATAAAACAAATGGTAAAAGACTTAACAGACCAGAAGTTACTGTAACACAAGGCCAAAAGCAATGCATCTTACACCACACAGCACCAGGAATTGGAGAAACATGAGGTACCAGGCACCAAGGAGTGGGTGAATGCACATGGACAGTGATGGTCTTTGTATGTGGGAGGGGTGTTTTCAGGTGAGGCTAAAACCAGTAGGAATTGGATATAATCTGAAAAGCTATCAGAACAATCTCCTTCTCCACTACATACTACCATGTAACTGTCTTTCCCCTACCCTAGAAAATTGCAAAGGCTAATTTTCTATAGAGGGTAAATGACAGGAAATCTACAACTTGGGACAACAGGCACAGCTCAGGAAAGGGGCAGCATTCTAAAAAAAAAATTAAGTGAATGTCTAATTTTATATAAATTGCCTTTTTTTTTTTTTTGAGAGTCTCATTCTGTCACCTGGGCTAGAGTGCCATGGTGTCAGTCTAACTCACAGCAACCTCAAACTCCTGGGCTAAAGCAATTCTCCTGCCTCAGCCTTCCGAGTAGCTGGGATTACAGGCACACACCACCATGCCCGGCTAATTTTTCTATTTTTAGTAGAGACAGGGTCTCCCTCTTGCTCAGGCTGTTTTCAAACTCCTGCCCTCAAGCAATCCTCCTGCCTCGGTCTCCCAGAGTGCTAGGAGTACAGGAGTGAGCCACCATGCTAGGCCTTATATACTCCAATTCTAGCACACATCTGGCTCAAAGAATATTTGGTAGCCAGGTCTGTCAACCCAAAACAAATGACTGGAGGATTTCTCTGTGAATACACTGAGAACACAGCCAGATCACCTATAATGAAGACAATCAGCCAACAGTCTGCCCACACACACAGAGCTTCCGATCAATTCATCGGGAAATTGTCTTAAATTTGATCAATGGCTAAAAGTCAGCGGATTTTTAAGCAAAATCTGTAACAAGAAAGAGAGGCCAAAACAAACAGTATAAAGGAAGAACCCCAGGAGCAGAAGAAAACTTCAGAAAACTGAAACAAAATAAACACCTTCAATTAATATCCTCAGAGATAAGAGAAGATACTATATTCAAGAAACAAGAACAGAAGATAAAAAATAAGGAACATCCAGAGAGCATAAAAAAGCTCTCAAATTAAAAAGTATAATACAATTTAAAAATTTAAGTGAATGGTTGGATGATAAAGTGAGGAATTAGAACAAAAGAAGATATATAACTTAAACACAAAATATTAAAAAAATTCAGACGAGTTCAGAAGCTCCAAAATCCAAATAAAAAATATATAGAAAAAGTAAACGAAAACAAAACTAAAGAAAAGTAAGCAAAAGTAAATGAAAACAAAATTGAAGAAATTATCAAAGAAATAATTCAAAAACATTTTCCCTGACCTGAACTCATGTTCCCTAACAAGAGTTACCAAACTGAAAGGGCCACTGTGTGCCAGTACCAGTGAGAGAAAGCACACCATCATGAAAAGTATCAGAAATAATCTGGATAGAGAAAAAAATACTAAATCCAGAAAGAATCATCACATACAAAGGGTTAAAAATTAGAACTGTATTGGACTTCCTAATAACATTGAAAGCAAAAAGGCAGCAGAGAACTATCTTCAAAATTATGAAGGAATTTTGGAATTTCCAACCAAAAATTCTATTAATATATTTAGGCAAACCATCAAGAAATATAGTAAAGCTATCAATTCCATTAAACATGCAAAAAATTTGTTTCTCATGCACCTTTTCCTATGAAGTTGCTAGAAGATGTGCCCACCAAAACAAAAAAATGAAACAATAAGGAAAAAAAATGGGGGAGTAGGAGGTTAGGAAAACAGGGACTCCAAATAAGAAGAAACTTCCAAGATGACGGTGAAGGGAAGTGTCCCAGGTTGGTACCCAAAGCTTAAAGAGCAAAAGCCCAGGTGGATGTACCCAGAAGAAGGTCCCCCTTTAAAAGGGAGAGGAGAAGAGGAAGATAAGGGAAATCTGGAAGAGGAGGGAAAAGAGGAAAGAGGGAGAGGAAGGAGAAGGGGAGGAAGTAGAGGGAGAGAAAGAAGAGGGAGAAAAGAGGAAGGAAGGTGGAAGAGAGAAAGAGGAAGAGTGGAGAAGGACCAAGGGAAGGGAAAAGAGGAGAGAAAGGAAAGAGGAAAAGAAAAAGGAAAGGAAAACTGAATCTATAAAACTTCCTCATAACTTAACTACATGGAAGTTTACATGAGGAAGCAATGAGAGGGTATAGAAAGATTTAGCCTTAGATTAAAAAGACAAGGAAAATGAAAATACAAGACAATTATTAATCCTGGGGGGAAAAGAACAAAAAAAAGAAAAACCACAAGTCACCAGTTGTGTGACTGTATATTCTTGACTCAGAAAATAACAATATTGAGGTGAGAAAAAAGAAAAGAACAAAATTTAAATAGTCATAATAATGTAAACATTCCTCTTTAACACTACTGATTTAACCAAAACGGGTGATATACTGGAAGCCAATATCTAAAACTCCTATCAAGGATAGCTGCTAAGACATTCCTTTTCAAAATACAGAAGTAAATATCAGAAGTAAATACAGAAGTAAGTATCAGTTGACATGGGCTGCCTCCGCGGAATAGGATGAGGATTCAGGAGTCATGCTGTGTGTCTGTGTATGAGATTAGCTTTTGGTACTACTTGACTTTCTGTGAGATTATCCTTTTGATAAACATAAAAATTAAATCTAAACACAAAAATGGAATAAACAAGCTGGGTATAGTGGTTCATGCCTGTAGTCCCAGCTACTTGGGAGGCTTAAGCAGAAGGATCACTAGAGTCCAGGAGTTCGAGGCTGTAGTGAGCTATGATCACACCACTGCATTCAAGTGACAGAGCAAGACCCTACCTGTAAAAAAAAATTTTTTAATTAAAAAAGAATAAATAAATCACTGTCTTGAGACTTGAGACCCCAGCCAAATCAAGAGTATCACTTGAGGTCAGGAGTTTGAGAACACCCCAGGCAACACAGCAAGACCGTCTCTCAACAAAAAATTTAAAAATTAGCCTGTAGTCCCAGTTATCGGGAAGCTGAAACAGCAAAGTCACTTGAGCCCAGGAGTTCGAGGTTACAGTGAGCTATGATCATGCCACTGCACTCCAGCCTGGGTGGCAGAGTGAAATCCTGTCTCTAAAAAATACACACTAAAATTTCTTTTAATTTTTTAAAAAATGGCATGAACAGATACCACATGCTGGGCAATGTATCAATGTACCCCTGTTTTCATTTCTCTGACTCGTTATGTAGGCAAGTTAGAAAAGAATACAAAATATTAAGCACTTTACTTCATGTCTGGCCTTTTCCTAGGCTTTTCTCATATTCAAAGGAAAAGGAATTCAAGAGGAAAGCAAAGAAAACTGGCTATTTGTAATTTGTCTATGGTGGCAAGTACCAAATCTCTTAACTTTCGAAAATCACCTCTTTCAAAGTTATGGGAACTGGACAGGTGTGGTGGCTCATGCCTGTAATCCTAACACTTTTGGAGGCCAATGCAGGAGGATCCCTTCAGGTCAGGAGTTAGAGACCAGCTTGAGCATAAGTTGATGAGTGGGGCTTCCAGCAGAAATTAAGAGTACAACTCAGCTGGAAGGAAAACCACATTTGCACTTTACCCTCCCCCCTTCTTCCTGCCTGGAACTTCTTTCTGCAGTCACAAGGACTGCAGTTCCAGCTGCTACACTGTGATCATGGGATAACCCTAAAAATAAAAACCATGTGCTAAGGATTGTATAGTAGGAAGACAGAAAAAGCATACTTCCTAATGATATCACACAGCTGTCAAAAAGCTTTAAAATGCCTTTCTCAATTCATTTTAAGTAAAAGAATAACTTCCTATTTTGAAGAAACCAACATAATCTGGTGTTTGTTACTAGCAGCCAAACATAATTCTTAATGGACAAAGAGCAAATACAAAAACTCCCCACAGTGACATCTTCACAACTCATGGTAGAGGAAAAGGAATCTCAAGGAAGGCAACTCCTAAAGATTAGTTTGCAGTCAAAAATTACAAAGCAGATGAAAACATCTACCTCCAGAGTTATCAAACAAAAATGAAAGAATTCCAACATCTCTGAGGAGCTTTAAAATGTTTTAAATCTTCAAATAAAGGAATATAATCCTTAAGACAGTAATAGCAAGACACCACGAAAAAAGAAGAGGCAAATTAAAAAATAAAACCAGCTAGGCACAGTGGCTCATGCCTATAACCCCAGCACTTTGGGAGGTAGAGGCAAGAGGATCACTTGAGGCCAGGAGTTTAAGAGCAGCCTGGACAGCACAACGAGACCTCATCTATACCAAAAAAAAAAAAAAATTAAAATTAGCCAAGAATGGTAGTGTGTGTCTCTCCTCCTAGCTACTCAGGAGGCTGAGGAAGGATCACTTGAGCCTAGGAGTTCAAGGCTGAAGTGAGCTATGATCACACCACGGCACTCCGGCCAGGGTGACAAAGCAAGACCCTATCTCTAAAAAAAAAGAGAGGAAGAAAAGAAAAATTCCAGATACGTTTTACTCTGAAAAATTCACTGAATTAACAATAAGCATAAATCTGAAGACACAGCCAAAGAGATTATCCATAATACAGAGATAAGATAGAAAATATTAAAGACAAATTAGAAGACATGAAAAACAGAATGAAAATTCTACAGTTAAGTAACAGTTCTAGGGAAAGAAAATTTAATGAGAAGTTCACAATATTTGAGGAGATAAAGCAGAAAATATTTCAAATTAGAAGGACAATGAGTCCTCAGAATAAAAAAGCAGACCAAGTTTCAAACAGCTTAAATAAAAAGCCAACAGATTGCCTATTAGCATCAATAAATACCAGAAGACAAACTAGAACAAAATCTTCAGTTACAGGAAAACAGCTATTATTCTAGAATTCAGACTAGCATACAAGAGAGCAAACTAATAAAATTCTTAGATGTAAACAGACTAACATAGCTTTCTTACTTATTGACTACCTACGGACCATGAATTTAAAAAAAAAAAAACCTTCAAAAAGAAGGAAAATAACCCTCACTTGGGTGAGGCAAAGACATAAAGTGTAACCATAATGTGTGTACCCTGATAATAACCTGAAATAAAAAAATTTAAAAAATAAAAAAATAAAAAATAAGAAAAAAAAAAGGAAAATAAACCCATAAAGCAACAAAGGAAACAAAAAGCTGGGCAGAGCAAAACATTAGTAATGTTAAGTCTAAATAATAAATGACTCCTTAAAAAAAGAACCACAATAATTAATTTAGGAGATTAAAAATAGGTAGAATTAATAAACGTAACAATTAACATAGATTTTGCAAGGGAAAGAGTACAAAAGGAAGCAAGGCATCCTAAGCCTTGGCTTTGTTCAGGAGTACAGGTATTAATTTTAGACTCATAGAAAAACATAAAGAATGCACATTAAAATTTTAAAGGCACTCACTAAAAGAAAAGAAATAGAGCATATAACTTCCTAATCAGCCAAGGATTAAAGAAATAAAGAAAACTCAATCGCTCCAACCAAAGGAAAAAAAAGGGAAAGAAAATAAGAAAGGTAAACAGATAACAGAAAATAAGATTTTATTAGTAGGCCCAAATGTATCTATCATTACTATAACCAAATTAAATTTGCCTAATTAACACAGATTCTCAGACGATATTATTTTTAAAAAGCCTCACTATACTTACAAGAATGTTTCTTGCAGCACTATTTGAGATTGTGAAAAATTAGAAACTTAAATGGTAATCAGTAAGGGAATTAAATAAACTGTGATACATTCTGTGAAAGAATGTTAAAACTCAGATAAAACGAATGTATTGATATATCCATATCACACGTTGCAGAACATATGGTATGACACCATTCCTATAAAACAATACAATACTATACGGTGTGTGTGTGTGTGTGTGTGTACATACGTAACGTAAGTATTAAAACATAGATGGGCCCAACAGACAATAAAAAAGAATAACAGACTGGCGAGAGGATAAGAAGTATTACAACTTAATTTTTTTAATTTATTATTCCTTTTAAGCAAATGGGAAGATTTGAAACAAATATTAAGAACTGATATTTGTTCATTCTGGGTAGAAATGCACAGATATTTATTATATATCCTATACTGTTCAGAACCATTTATGATAATTAAATGTATATTAATATGTCGATTAGTAAAATTAAATATAAATATACATGTATATAATTCATATGGTTTTACAGATATATACTCATTTATTTATACACATATCTTTATTAAGCAAAAATTAAAATATAATGCAATCTTAGATCAATCCCTAAAACTTTGGTTTAAATTCCACCCAGCAGTTTCTCCATGATGATGTAAGAAGCCAGGAAGAACTGCAATAAAAAGAGGCTGATGGGTAGGAAAAAGCTCATCTCCTGAAGGAAAGGAATAGTCCTTCACTTAGACCTAAAACAGCAGTATCTTAACAAATTTCTTTTTTTTTTTTTGAGACAGAATTCTGTTGCCCTGGCTAGAGTACCATGTCATCAGCCTAGCTCACAGCAACCTCAAACTCCTGGGCTCAAGCGATCCTCCTGCCTCAGCCTCCCGAGTAGCTGGGACTACAGGCACACACCAAGACACCCAACTAATTTTTCTATTATGAGTAGAGACAGGGTCTCATTCTTGCTTAGGCTGTTCTTGAACTCCTGACCTCAAGCGATCCTCCTGCCTCAACCTCCCAGAGTGCCAGGATTTGAGTCGCCGTGCCCGGTCTTCCATATACTATCAATCTACTTTTTTCAAAATGCTCCTCATTCTTCTGGATCTTTACTGTTCAGTATCTGTCAAGGTACTGCCAGCTCACAATCCCTCTTCCCTGAGAAGAACTGAGCTATCCCCAATCCAGAGAGATATTCCTGATTGTGTCTGAGCAACATGACCGTATTGTCTCACCACGGCAAAATGGTCCAGAGCTAGGTACCTCACCTAAGCCAAATCAGAGGATTTTTCCTAGAAAAGATAATACTCAGAATGAGATTTAGTCTCTTGAGACAGAAAATAGAAAATATCAGGAGCAGTGCCTCACACTTGTAATCCCAGCACTTTGGGAGGGCTAGGTGGGAGGATCACTTAAGGCCAGGAGTGAGAGACCAGCCTAGGCAACCTAGTGAGACTCCGTCTCTACAAAAAAAATTAAAAATCAGCCAACATGCCTGCAGGTCTAGCTGCTTGGGAGGCTGAGGCAGGAAGATGGCTTGAGCCCAGCAGTTCAAAGCTGCAGTGAGTTATGATCACGCCAGTGCACTTTAGCCTGGATGACAGAGCAAGACCTTGTCTCCAAAACAAAAAAATAAGAAAAAAGAAAGAACGAAAGAAAATATCAGGAGCTGAAGTATGATCATCTTTCACCAGAGGAGGTAATAATACATAACATGATGGTTGAAAGCTTAATCCCAGCCCAGACTCCAACTAGTTTTCAAAATTATGATGTCCCCTGCAGTAGAATCACTATGGGAAGAATAAGAACACAAAAAGAAATTTAAAAAAAGGAGAAAAGAGAAAGTATAAAAAAAGAAAAAAAAACTGTGGTGTCCCTATCTATAAAATGAGGATAACAGAATATCTACCTTATAGATTTGATAGGATAATAAAATAAGAAAACGGGTATAAAACATTTAGCACAGTATCTGGCACATAGTAAACACTGAAAAAGTTGGCTATTTTTTTTTTTTTTGAGACAGGGTCTTGCTCTGTTGCGTGGGCTAGAGTGCATGGCGTCAGCCTAGCTCACAGGAACCTCAAACTCGTGGGCTCAAGCAATCCTACTGCCTCAGCCTCGCAAGTAGCTGAGACTACAGGCATGCACCACAATGTCCGGCTAATTTTTTGCATATATTTTTAGTTGTCCAGCTAATGTCTTTCTATTTTTAGTACAGACAGGGTCTTGCTCTTGCTCAGGCTGGTCTCAAACTACTGAGCTCAAACGATCCTCCCACCTCAGCCTCCCAGAGGGTTAGGATTACAGGCATGAGATATCACACTCGGCCAAAAAGTTGGCTACTGATTGTTGGGGTAAGTAGCAGATAAAATCTGCAGAAAGAAATAAAGCAGGCATCAGCAGAAATAAGACTAATTCAATTCCTTTTCTGGGTCAGAGATACATTTCATTGTTAAGGTTCTTGGCTCTTGTATCCTTATAATAAAAAATCCTTTCTTTGTTTATATAAGCTTAGAATGAGATTTGTTTCTTACAAAGGTCCCTACCTCTTATAATCATACATTACAGGAATTTAGAAAAGGTTGTGCCTCTCTTTTTTTTTTTTTTTCCTTTTCTTTTCCTTTTAGAGACAAGGTCTTGCTCTGCCACTGGCTGGAGTGCAGTGGTACAATCATAGTTCACTGCAGCCTTAAACTCCTGGGTTCAAGTGATCCTCCTGTCTCAGTTTCTTGAGTGGCTGGGATGACAGGCTCATGCCACCATGACCAACTTTTTTTTTCTTTTTTTTTTTTTCTTTTTTTTTTTTTTCTGTAGAGACAGGGTCTCACTATGTTATCCAGGCTGGTCCCAAACTTGTGGCCTCAAGCAATCCTCCTGCCTAGGTCCCAAAGCACCGGGATTACAGGTATGAGCCACCAAACCTGGTCTGCCTCTGCTTTAAAATCTTTAATGGTGCCCACATCCCACTAAATGAATTGAAATAAAACATGCCCCTAATACACCTTTTAAGATAACTACCTTATTAACCTTGCCCATATCCTTGGAGAGAATAAAGAAATAAAAACAGTCAACAAGTGGCATTTTAGGCAAATGATGCTGACATTCTACCACTCTCCATTCATCTCTTCATCCTCTCTGTCTTGATACCCACGTTCCTATTTTCTTATTTTTTTTTTTGGCCTTCAAACTACTATGACACCCCCTAGAACAGCCTCATCTCATTGTCAGTGATTATTACTAAAAAATTAAACCACAGATTCCTTTGCTTGGTGACCTATGCACCCCAAACCATAACAAGCCACAAGGAGAAAAAAGTCAAAGAGTAGATCTATACATATTTCATCAAGTCCTAAAATTTTTATGACTGATTCCATCCTCCATTTGCAATATGCCATTATGCTAATGCTAGAATAGCTATAATTCTGCTACAGTACGTTCTCACAATCAAAACGTATTGACAGAACTATAAAAATATTGTTCTGAGACTCATGATACCATATAGGCTACTCGGTCATATTTTTACTGATCAAAAAGGTTCTGCTCTTGTTATATGCCCAGGTAGAATAGTTGAAATGTTTGTTTTCTGCCTTCTGTCAACTTCCATAATCAACACCGAAAGAAAGCAAATAGTAATACTTTAGTATGACTAATGAAGATTAAACCTATTTCTCTCTGATATTTCCAGAAGTTCAACTGGAAAAAATGCTTTTGGCTACAAAGAATAAACACACCTCCCTCATTCTTACAGGAGGTTTACAGAAGTTCAGAAAGAAGGTAGCCAGTCAAGTAAAAAAGGAAGAGTTTTCTATTGTTTGCCAAAGAGACTATCTGAAAGCAGTCAGTTTTCAAAGTTAAACTATACACATGCAGATGTAGTAAAAGGAATATGATAGTCACTTAAATTCTTTTTTTCCATTGAACAAAACCTAGCAGCATCATCAACATAACTGCCTTATGTGTCTACTGTCATATTTTAACTATAATGAGCCAATGTAACCTTAAACCACTTCAGGCTTTCTTGATTTTGTAACTACAGATAATAAAGCCCAAATATGACTGTATGTCTTTTATGTGTTCAAACTATCCATCAACATATAGTTATTTGGCTCAATTTGTTTTTCAGATTTTACAAAATCTGTTTAAAATTCCAAGTCAATATGTGGCCCAAATTTTTAAGTTAGAGTATTTGAACAAAAGACTGACAACTTTTCAAACTGCAACATGAGTGCAGCATCCTAAGCCACTCACTAAAGTAGTTAATGTTTTTGATAAACAGTCCTTACCACTCTGGCTGCTCTCTCCTGAGATTCACATTTCCTGCAAAACCATGGTCCCGTGGGTACTTGAACAATGCCATAGCAAGCTGTTGGAAAATAAAATGTTTTAAAATGTTAAGAATAGAAGAATTATGGAAAAACAAACCCTTCACAGAGCTCTATTAAACTATCTCTCAAATTATTCAAGTAAATTATCTGCCTTACAGAGAATTAAATATTTTATATCCCATTTACCACATATGTAGCCTATTTAATTACAAAGCAAAAATTTTAAATACAACTCTTCTGTGCTATTTCAGCTAGATAAATTTCATGTTAGAAATTTTAATTATTTTTTCTTCTTATAGTAGGAAGAATATTATGTAAAATTTAACATAATAAAGATTTTTTTCATAGAATAACTCATAAATTCATTAATTCATTCCCATATACCCCAATTTAAATAGCAAACATTTTAGGTAAGTTTAATGAAAATATTTCCAAATCATCCTTCAAAAAGAGCAATAGATACTGCGGAAAACCAAACGTAATGTTAAAAGTGAAATGTTTTCATTTATATAAAATGTCCAGAATATGCAAATCAACAGAGACAGAAAGCAGATTAGTGATTATCTAGGGCTGGGAGCACAGGGAAGAAATGGCGAGTGACTGCTAATGGTTCTTGTTGGAGTGATGAAAAGCATCTAAAATTGATTGTGGTAATGGTTGCACGACTGTGAATATACTAAAAACCACTGAATTGTACCCTTTAAATGGATGAATTGCATGGTATGTGGATTATATATCAGTAAAGCTGTTGTAAAAACAGAAAAATGCACATTCCTGAATATATAATGCCAATGCTTTCAACAATTGATCTGAGTATATAACACATATCTAATTCAGTCTATTTGTTTAAAAATGGGATTATTTATTCATTCATTCATTCATTCCTTTATTTATTTTGAGAAAGGGTCTCACTCTGTCACCCAGGATAGAGTGCAGTGGTGTCACCATAGCTCAGGGCAACCTCAAACTCCTGGGCTCTAGCAATCCTTCTGCCTCAGCGTCCCAAGTAGCTGTGACTACAGGCACACACCACCATGCCCAGCTAATTTTTTTCTTTTTTAAGAGGCAGGGTCTTGCTATGTTGCCCAGGCTGGTTTCAAATTCCTGGCCTAAAGCAATCCTCCCACCTCAGCTTTCTGAGTAGCTGGGATTAGAGGTGTGAACCACTTCACCTGGCTTCCAAAATTTGGTTTTTAACATTAATATTTAATTAGCTCAAAACTGAAAATTTTCCAAAAATTTAAAACCACAAATAATCCAAATTTAAATTCTTGCAAGCTCAGTGGAAACTTGAAAATATCTCAAATATTGGGAACCACTTAAAGAACATAAAATCAGCAAAACTTTTTTAAAACTCCAAAAGCTGACCTTCTAATTCCTTTTAAACACTTGGAAATACATCTGAGTAAAACTGTTTTATCTACCAAAACACACAGCATCATTGTCCAAAACTTATATTTTTATTTAAATTTACTTCTAGAAAGAAAAATGCATTTTTTTTTTTTTTTTAAGAGACAGAGTCTTGCTCTGCTGCCTAGGCATGCAGTGGCTCAGTCATATGCAACTTCAAAATCCTGGGCTCAAGCAATCCTCCTGCCTCAACCTCAGAAGTAACTGGGACTACAGGTGTGTGCCACCACACCCAGCTAATTTTTCTTATTTTTTTGTAGAGACAGGGTCTTACTACATTGCCCAGGCTGGTCTCAAACTCCTGGCCTCAAGCAATTCTTCCACCTCAGCCTCCCAATGTGCCAAAGTGTTGGGAACACAGGCATGAGCCAACCACACCCAGCCAAAATTAAAGATTTAAATGAACATTTTCTATCCTGGGAGATTACTTATCAAAAGGTGACAATTTATCATTCAATTCCTAAGAAATACTCCCAAAAATGCCAAGGAACATCGCAACAGAAATATATCAGTTCTATGACCTAGTATCTAATTTTGATACGCACTGCTTTCACTGCTTAAAAAAGTATGCAACTTTGCTCTTCTTCAAAAGACTCTGGGAGTAACCTCATTCTGAGGTTAAGCTGATTCCCTACCTCAGAACCATCACCACTGCATCCAAGTCTCCCTTTCCAGTTGTGACACTGCATTCTTCTGAGAAGGTACTTTGGCACCTGATGTTCAGATTTTCCCCTCTGTCCTTTGGTAGCGTCCCTTCCAACACACTACTAAATAACATCTGCATCACTCAATGCCAGATTCAAAAATTGGAAGGGAGATGGGATGGTAAATAAACGGGGAGCCACCAAAAATGACCTAGATAGTTTCAGCCTCAATGCCTGACCACAGGAAATGGAAAAAGTCAAAAACCTCAGTGGCCATAAAAGTATCTTACTAGTGTCCTCGGCCCTTCTGTACAGCCAAAACACTCACCCAGTGGAAATACCCAGAAAAAAACTAAGAGCATCCCCAAGTTACTTGGGCGCACCACCACCTCCTCTTCTCTTAGGTCGCCTAGGCTGGGGAGGTGGCCTGACGCAGCAAGCAACAGCCTTCTCCACCAGCCCCGGGCAGCTCAGCCCAGACACTCCAGCATCAGCACGACTGACCTCCGCCTCCGCCGTCTTCTCCGCAGGAAGCTCCCCGACGGCGGCGGCAGCAGCAGGGTCTCCGCCAGAAAGCTCAGGGTGCAGCAGAGCCCGCCTCCCCTCCCTAACCCGAAGAGGCCAGGCGGCCCCCTCTTGACTCCGCGCCCCTCCCCAGCGCAGAGTCGCGTTCCCGAGCCTGTCTCCATGCCACAGGAAGTCTCCAGGCACACTGCGGCAGACAAGGGCAGGCAGGGGAGGGGACCCCACGCTCCCACACCCACGCCTACCGGGACCCCGAGAGGGGCGCGCGCTCGCCCACCCCTACCCGACCCTGGGGCGCAGGGCGCGGCCCCGCGCCGCCGCCGCCTCGGGGAGCCTCCAGACCCCGGCGCCGGGCGCAGGCTTCGACGGCCAAATGACACTTGAGAGAGTGAGAGAAGAATCACATGACAGGCCAGGCCACACGCACTTTCTCCCACATGCATGGCCCACACGCCCTCCGCCCCGCGGCGGACCCTCCGAGTCCCTCCCGCGGCCGCGGCACGGGGCGGGGGCGGGGCGGGGGCGGGGCGGGGACTGGCAGTTGCTGCCAAGGTGGGGGAAGCGGTGACGGTTGGGCGCAGGCCGGTTCGGCCCGGCGGGCGGTTGGGTGTTTACCTTGATGCACCGCGACGCTGCAGCCGTGCCCGTCGCAATAAACCAGCGGGTTCTCGGCCCAGCCTCTCTCGTCTGAGCAAACGCAACAGCCTCCAATCATCTCCTTCATACTATGGGAGACCTCGTCCTCCAGTGACACGGGCCGGTCGCTAGAGACCATCTAAGAGGGAGTTGGGGGGACCATTAAAAAACACATGCAAGCCAGTCAGTGCTCCCCCCGCACAGCCCCCGCGCCCCGCTCCCGCCCGGCGCCCCGCACCCCGCCCCGCCCGCCGCTCGGCCGCTCGCTCACTCGGGCTTTGCCGCTCAGTCACTCACGTTCCGCACAGGAGTCAGGAGCCATGTCCTTGCTGACTCCCCCCACCTCCCCTCCACCGCCTCCTCCGCCTCCGCCTCCTCGTCGTCTTCCCTCCCCACCTCCACCCGGCCGCTAACGCGGGCGGCCGGAGAGGGCACACATAATCAAGTAGGCCTCCGCACAGGCGCACTGGGGGGGCTCCCGCTGGGCCAGGGGCAGCGAGGGAGGGGACGGGGGCTGCGCTTCCTCCTCCGAGCGTCACTCGGCGTGCGCGCCCTGCGGCCAGCGTGAGGGAGGAGGCCCCAGAGAGGCGAGGCCTGCGTGCGCGCCGCCGCGTCCGGCCGTCTTCCCCGGCTACCTCACGGGCCCTTTCCCCGCCCCCGCGCCGCTCGCCGCCGCCGAGGTGTGCCGGGGTGGGGGCCAGGGGAGCGCGCCGAGGCCGGAACGAGCCAACGGGAGGGCGCGGGGGCGCGCACGCGGGGGCGGGGACGTTGGGGCCGCCCTCTGCGGCGCCGGCCGCGCGGGTTGAGTCTGCGCCTCGGAAAGAGGCCTTAGCGGTGGGGGAGGCGGGCGCCTAGGGCCGGGAGGGGGATTCGTCGGAGTGGCGCGAGGGGACTCACTAGGGGGATCGCCCTGCCCCGGGAACCTACCTGGAGGCCTTCTCCTCTAGAGCCGGCCCGTGGGTAACCAGGGCTGGGCGAGTGTGCCAGCTCCCATGAAGGGTGTAATGAAGCATGGCTTCCTGCAGTTGGCCGCGCTAACTTCCCAGTGCTGCCGCAGCCTCTCCACCCATTAAATTCACATCCTGGACTCTTCCCAAAGTTCACCGATGGAAATGCTACCAGATCTGCCGCCCATTTGTGCACTACATTGGCCCCAGTGACTAACGAAAGTGCATCCCAGACTGAAGGTCAAAAGCCTGCGTTAGGGTTATAGAGGGAACAAGTCTACCCTCTGCTTGCTGTGTAGGAGTACAAATGGTTGTTTATCAGGAATTAGCAATATAATGTGATGATCAGATGCAGTTGTACTACATTAAAAGGATGAAGGAACCCAAGCTCTTGTAATCACCAAAAGATAATTAACACCGTGAGACGGGAGTCCAGTTTCAGTCCTCTGAACTGGCTCTTTTCTCCAAACTTACTCTTGGAAATGTGAGGTCATTTAAAAGTGGCAGAAAGATGAGAGCTCCCACCTCACATACAAATAGAAAACGGATTAGGCCTAACTGAATAGATTAATTAGCTGTATGCTGAGCAGTTTTGAGCTGTAAAATCTTCCACTGTCTCCCTAACCCTTATGCATGCATGTAAGCCCGATATTAATTTTAAGCAAAATGTCTAATTATAAATTTTGCTTGAAATGGGAATTATGTTTAGGTGGTTTAAATGACAAGCACTGTTAAAAGGCGAATTCATGGCTTTTGGTTAATACCTTGCAGGTACAAAATGGTTGTTTACCAGGAATTAGCAATATAACGTGATGATGTGGAAAATGCTCTTTTACAATGCTAAAGGATGAAGGAACCCAAGGTCTTCTAGTCAGTCACTGAAAGATAATATAATAGTTTAAGCTTTAAAAGCACTCCAGATGTTTTCATAAAGAAAAAAATGGTAGCATGGCTGATTTTTCTATTCAAAGTAATTGCTAGCAATCTAAGAATGATAATAGATATAATGCAAGCGTATATAGCAAATGTATTCAAATGTTTTAAAAGCTAATTGAGATATATGCAGTAATGGAAATCTACTAAAGCATAAAATAGAGAGAAAATGTACACTAAAAACACAAAAATGAGAATTCTCATAGTGCATTTACAAAAGGTGACTACCAGATTACAAACTTATGAAATATAAATTCTTTTTTGGAATATGGCAACAATTAATAAATTTCTGGACAAATTATGTTCTTAACATGCCTTTGAAATTTGTCAAACTAAAATGGCCTTCAAACAAAATTATACTGTTTTGTGTATCTTAACTATATATTTTAACTTAACTCTTATACAAAAAATACCAGTTCAATATCTAATTCCTACTCAGAGTCCTACTGTAAGGCAATTTTGAGTTAAAATCAATGTGAAACTTGCCAAACACTGCAGCCAAGCCATAATGCACTAAATTATTTAAAAATACATTTGTTTTATTTTTAATGCATTACAGCTTAGCTCTTGTGATGGAATTAATTCATATGTAAAGAAGGATAGATATCTTACCCTATTCTGTAACACTTATGAGAAATATAAGTAAACACTTGATATAGCTATTTCCAAAAACCAAAAAACAATTCATCCTTTCTGAGAGGTTTTTGAAATTTAAAAAATTAGGGAAAATACATTATTTCATAACAGGCCTATAAATAAGTAATAGTATCTGAAGCAGAAATTTTGTTAAAGATGTAGGCATAAGTATTGATAAAATATAATTCAAATTATCTAAAACTGATTTTTAACATATATATGTTGAGTATGAAAATTATAGGAAAAAACATAATGGGTAGAAATAGCTCATTTTCATTTTAACTCATATACCAGATACCAAACTTCTTCTTATACATCTTAAGTATACTCAGTATATTTCTATAATATATTAAGTGAAAAGGAAGAATAGCAGATAGCATAAAAGAATTCAAATATATGTTAATTATTCATTTAGTAAACATTTATTGAATATTTACTGTGTGTCCCGGACTATTTTGGATATAAGGAATATAGGAGTGAGAAAGTTGTATTTGTCTTTGGTGAGATACATATAGAGTTATATATATGACAATTGGCTGAATATGCTAATTCTCATACCTAGAAATGGATAAAACTTACTATTAAATTACCAGAATTGTTAAAGTTCAAGTAAGTTTTTAACAATACATAGTAATATAAAAAAAATTACCATAGTATTTATAGAATAACTTCATTGAAAAGGACAATTTCAATCCTAAAATAATGTCATCCTTTAAATCTGATTCCATATCCTCAAAATATCCTTTGAAAAAGTATATCTAGTATCTGTAGAATAAAACAAAGTCTGTTGTCTCTAATATTCTTTACATAACAGCAGCTAACTCAGTACTGTCTCATCTCTCTAAACTAATCATCTGAGGCAAACCACAAAAAACTCAAGTAAAGTATTTTCTGATATAACCCTACAATAATGGGAAAATGTATTTTTGCTCTATGGGTAATATATATTTTTATAATTTTCTTTATTCCTTAAGCTAGGCATCAAATTGTTGTATTTGCTTTTCCATAATCATTTACATAAGTAGATACTATGAAAGAAATATTTAAAACCACATTTGGTTCATAGGTTAGTACTGTTCATATTTATCTCCTTTTTAAATTGAAGTTTTATTTACCTTCTATTTGTGCATATTATATTATATTTAGTTAGCGTTGAGGTACATTTCTATAATGAGTCATAGAAACTGAGGTCATTTACTATATATATGAGATATAGTTCTATAACGCTAACTAGACACACTTTCCTTAACTCAGATTCCTGACTTGTTCTAAGTGCTTAAAATTCTATATTGGCTCTAATACTAAGTTTTTTAAACAAGCAATTAGAATTCATACCTCTACTAAACTTCATTGGAAACTATAATCTTCTTTCTAAATAAATTAGTTGAAAAACTCAAAAAGGCAATTTCTTATGATCTGAACAGACTTTCAGATATATCCTCTTTTACATAAAGGAATCTTTGAATAAAATTTTGTTTTGCTCATTTGGTACCCAAGATTTAACCTTTTATGTGAAAAGTTTATTATGGGCCATATATTTATGCTAGTATGATTAAAATACTGAGATATTTCTGAAACTAGTTTTGTTATTTATCTCCCCATAAATGAGTATTATGTCTTTAATAGATGCAAACCCACACGTGGCAGCTCTATCATGGAGTACTATTCAAAATTTCATATAAAGGTATTCTTTTCAATTATGTTTTAGATTGAGATTCTGTTAATGACTTTTGCGAAATTCCATTTAATAAAACATGTTAATCTTACTAGGTGATTTTTTTTACTCACCATAGCACCTAGCAAGTGTCTTGCACGTAGTAGGTCCATGATAAATGTTTGTTTAATGTACTATGTTGGTGTATAAAAGCTAATTGGAGTCAGAATTTTATTCTTCAGAGTAAAGCAAGACTTTATTTTCTAAGTATACTTGAACTGAAATTTCTAAGCATTGATTAACAGAATTTTCAGATATATTGGTTTCTTTAAAGATTTTTAATTGTTGAAATTAATATAGGTGAAGAGTTTTTATTTACCAGGTAGTTTAGAATTGTCTATATTTAAATAGCCCTCAAATGTTAACCACCTTTTCACGTAAAAGTCATCATTTTATTACAAAACAGGATCTAAGAATCGATCATAATTAATATTGTTAGATATACTTAATTTTTTGAAAGTTTAGTTAGGTAATTCTGAAATTTAAATTGAGTGTACCCTGAATTAAAAAATCTTTTTAAGAATCAAGGTCTAATTTTTAAAGGGTTTGGTTTGGTGAATCTTGTGTTTGGCTTCATAGCTATTCCTTTTGCTATAAAATTGAGATATTAATTGACTGTATTTACATTTTTGGGGTAAAACACCATGTAATTACCAATAGAAAAATACTACTTCTAAGACGCCTTTAGATGTTCCAGGTGTTACATAAACCTCCTAATGTTTCAGAGTTCGATAGTTTTTTTCCATCATGCAACAATACTTAAAGGTGTTATACTCTGTCTTTTCGGATATCATCAATACAGTATAGGAGTAGTTGTGTAAAGCCCATGCTCCCATTTTTCACTGACGCTGAAAATTTGCATCTCTGTTATAATTAAAGTGTGATTAAGGTGACATATTTAGGTGTCTGTTTATAAGATACAATAAGATTAAGTGAAAAGATTCTGGACATGGAAAAGAGGAAAATCAGTTTTTGAAATGGAAGAGAACCTTGAAAGAAACGAAACATATCTTGAACTGAAAAAAAAAAGAAGAAATTAGACTGAATTGCTAAATACCATTAGGACCGAAGGTGGTCACTTTTAAAGATTTAAATGTTTTCCTCTCCAAAAGGGGCCACTGCTTACTAAATCCAGAAACAAGCCCAAGAATATGTTAATTAAGTGCATTGTGTCCCAGAAAGAATGAGGTTGACAAATTCATTTTTTTATTCCTTCAATTAATAAACTGTCTAATACATCTTAGATTTTTCAAATCTATACTGTGCATATTTACCTCTTGAAATTGTACAGTAATGGTGCCAAGGACCAACATGACCCCATAGGGTGAATCTTATGAAGCTTAACATTCCTGGTGAATTAAACACACAAACCTCGGATCACTTTTTTGTCAGTCTTACTTTACTGTGGAGCTTGAGAGCCAGAATGTAGGTAATTTTTATATGGTGGCACTCACCCCAATTAAAAAAGCAATGATCGCTGGTGCAAGCAGAAGTGGAAAATATGACACAAAATTAAAGAAAGGTATCACAAAGACTAACCAGGAATGCTACACATCCCTCTCCATCCCCACCCCCATTCATGCCCTTTTTTCTGCCCATTTGTTGTTTTTCTCACAAGTATATCATGACTTCTAACAGTTTTTAGTTTAAATGAAACAAAAAATACTCGAAACAGTAAGAGATGTAAAAAGATTCACCTTCTACTATCAACTACCAAGAGATAAACTTGTAACACTATTCTAAATATCCAAAGATTTATAAATAAATGTAAATTGATGGATGGGAACTGGGGGAGGAAGAGTGTGGAACGAATGAATAAATTGAAAATACTTAATTTTCAACACCGATTTTTTTTTCTGTTCCAGCCTTTCCACAGATACGCCTCAAATGATTTCGCACATAAGAATTTCTCCCTGTACCTCGAAATAACTGAATGATTTCCACGAGGAAATGCAAGTTCAGAAAGAAGACCCGCAAAATGAAAGTGTTAAAATGCAAACATCTATAGCATTTCAAATGCAAAATAACAACCATCACTACCTTTAACTGACTCTTAAGGGGTCTTTTCAAACAGATGCTATTTATGAACATCATCTGTTAACTTCATTCTTGTAATTCAAAACTCTTGTCAAATCATGTTTTCATGATGACGTGTAAATATAATATTCCATTAGAGATCAATTCTAATTGGTTTTTAAAAATCCACCTAGGGAAACAGTGCTAAATAATACACAGTCTAGTAATGAGTATTTTAGAAGGAATTTCCGCAAAGTCTATTATAAATCTAAGTTGAAATTACTTTCTTGCCCTAGTATGCTTTGGACCACAGGATTGAAATTATTTCTTCATGAGCTTTCACGCACGATGCCTTTGGTCTTGTCTACAAGACTCAAAAGCACTTGTTGGAAATCTTCATTTTTTTAAAACCGTGACGTTTGCCAGAAATATTTTTTTCCCACATGTCTCACAAAGGAAAACAGGCAGTTTCGGAGGTGGGCTGCAATTATTTGTTTCCAAGACGTGGTTTAAAAGCAAACGAAACGTTTTTCCCTTTTGAAATTCACTGTTGTTCTGAAAATGCATTTCACGGTAAGAAAGGAAGCCCGTTTGTGTTAGGGCTAGCTGAGCCCTTCCTTTGGAAAGTAGACTTCTTGTGTACAAAGAAGAGCCGAGTAATAACAAACAGGGACAGCGAAGCGTGCTTTTCCGAACTCTTTTGAATTCTGACCTTCATTTTCGAATCCATACGTTTGGAGAGATTGCAAACGTCACATAATCTGCTCTAACTTTCCAGATCCAGAATAAAAATTGCCCACGTTTGTCTCTTATCTAGTGATCACTTTACAGACATATATGCTGCTTTCCCTTTGCTTTTAATGTGTGAGCGGCAGGCTCGCCCAGCTTCCTTCAATTTCGCGGCACGTTGTTAAGCTGCTTCCTACGAGGTCTTAGTTGGGAACCCCTTGCTGGCCCAGTCAGATCATAAAACTTGCCGCGCCGAGCCGACCCGGCCCGAACTCCGGAGTCTGAGGTGGCACCGGCGGGGGTCGGTCGGGCCGCAGCACCCCTCCCTCAACCACGACGCGCTCGCCGAGTTGCAGCGCCGGGGCCGAACAATGGGGGCGGCCGGGCGCGAGACGCCGGGTCCCGCTTCCTCCGCCGCGCCGGCCGCGCGCCCGGCGCCCACCCTCCGGGCCCTCCGCGGCCGCGTCGTCGCGCTCGCCCGGCCGCCGCGCCTTCCTCCCGGGCCCGGCCCGGCGCTCGCCCCGCCGCCCGCGCGCCGGCTCCCCTCCCGGGCCCGGCCGGCCCTCCTTGCCCGACTCCGACCCCCAGTGCTCCCTCGCGCCACTTCGGCTTTCGCTGCGGCCGCCTTCCCACTATTTTCTGAACATATTTTCACAGTTTCCGCTTTTCCTTTCCAAAGTGGCCGAGAAGTCTCGATTCCCCCTTAACGTTGATTTGCTGTTTCCTTCCAGAAAAGATTCCTCAGGAAACCCCACATCTAGAAGGAAATACAGCAAATCGAAGAACACCTTTAACCCTAAAGACAATCTCACATTTAAAAAAAAATTTTTTTTAAACATAAGAATGTCGTCTAAAACCGACAAAGCAACTATCCCCTCTCTTTTTATTTCCTCCTTTAAATACTGTTATTTTAAACTCTCCATCGAATGCCTTCTGACAGGAGGGCAGAGAATGTGTCCGGCGGCACGCAGCAAATCAGAGGTTTTATCTTACGCCTCCTGGGACGGGGAAAAAAGTGGAACGTGGACGAGGGAGCTTCCAGGGCAGAAAAGCAACACAATTCGCTGGGGACGCCGCCGGGCCGGGCGGGGGACGCGCGGCGGGGGCGCCTCGGGCCCGCGGGCTCCGGGCCGGGGAGCTGGTCCGAGGAGGGGAGGAGGTTTAAGTAGTGGGGGCTGGTAAGGCGGTGGGTCGGCGCATGACGATACTTTCGGAGGAAGGAAGAGGCAGCGGAGGAGTTGACTGGGCTTTCTCATCCCCCCACCCCCAAGAAAAAAAGAAAGTTGGAGGGAGGCGGGGAGGAGAATGGCCATCCCCATTTCCTCCCCACGATTACGCGGTAGGGCTGGGGCTGCCGCGGGCACAGAGAGGGCGCGGGACAAGGCGGACCAATAGCAGTCAACAGGTCCAGGCCTCGGCTGGGCGGCGGGGCCGGGCCGCGGGGAGGCCGGGTCCCCTCCCCCGCAGGCCCAGCGCGGCAGGGGAGGCCCGGCTCTGCACTCGGAGCCCCACCCGGCCAGGCCGCGGCCGCCTCCGCCTGGGCTCTCGGGGTGGGGGCGGGGCGGGGGTTCCCTGCTGGAGAATCCTCCCCCGGGGCTGGCGGCGGGGGGGAGGGGATGGAAAGCGGGGAATGGAGGATTAGGAAGGACTCGAGCTCGGCACGAGCGCGGCCCGCGCGGAGGATCCTGGGTAAAAAGTGGCCGCGCGGCACCGGGAGAGCGCGGAGAGGAGCCGGGGTCAGAGGTCAGGGCCCTGGAGCCCCGCGCGCAGAGCCCCCCACGTGAACGCAGCGAGCAGGAGGAACCTTTTTGTTTTCGACCGCGCCAGCATGCTCCCCTATTGACCGAGCTGCTTTTCCCGGGCTGCTGGGGAGAGCAGCTCCATCGCGGATCTCCTAACCCCACCCCCCTTCCACCATCACCACACATCCCAACTCAACCCTTCCTCTCAACTCGCGTCCCAGCCCCCCGTATAGGGCTAGCAATAACGCAGTAAATTTACTTTAACAACAAGTGGGGGTGGTTGCATTTACTCCTCCCTCTCCTCTCTCCTCCCCCTCCTCTCGCTGCGGCTCTTGACACTACTACAAACCAGGACTATAAACATAAACATGTGTCACTGTAACAGGGCAGGTAATATACGGATTTTGAGGTGGGGTGGGGTGGAGGGGGGCTTGGTCGCCGCTTGGAGGGCAGTAAAAAACCGCGTTTCACGTGCTCGACGGCTTTGGGGGCTCCCCCACACCGATCCATTTATATAATGCAGACGGCACTCGGTCACTGATTCAGCAACACATACCCACAAAGGCAGACTTGCCCCTAACCAGCGTACCCCAAAGCAAATACATTTAAATGCGAATCCCTGTCCTCTCCCGGCCACCGCTGCCATTTCTTCTATTAGCAAACAGTAGCATCAACACTTCAATCTCCTTTCCTTTTTAAAAATTATCTTCCAGATAGCAATAGAGATCATTTTTTCGACCTAAGTAGTGCACCGCTCTCTTCCCACAGACACTACCTACACATTCTGGGTGCAGAAACCCCTTCAAACGGCAGGAAAGGAAATTTAAATGACTGAGTTCGAAATTTGGCATGCAAAGGTTATTTCTTGGGCATTGCCTCTATGCATTTAGCACAACTTCTGCTGCAAGTTGCTTCGACTGGCGCGGTGGAGATTCGCCACAGCAAGCCTCTCTTATTATTATTTAGTCTATATTTACACTGCCTCTCAACTTTTTTCTCATTCTTAGTTCAACAATCCTAGCGACCACTACTTAAGGTAGAGTAAAGCGAATCCCCTCGCAAGCTTTTTGGCTTGAAACGGAGGGAGATACAGAAAATGTTCAGAAGAAGTGGTTCCCTTTGTTCTTTCATTGTTTCTCTACGAACTGGTGGATACAAGGACAAACACTTACCTTCTCTTCTTTTTGCTCCAAAAACCAGACGTTCCCATCAGCCTTAAAATACACAATCCACCTTGAAAGTAACTACGAACGTCGGGAGAGTTTGTATTCCATTCTTTTTCGCTCTCTGCCCTCTTTTAGCGTAGGATTAAGTTGCCGAGCACGTTGCTGCAAGCTGTAGCCCCCCGCCTTAGTGAATCGGTCACGTTTAGGACCCTCTAAGTCCACCCTAATTCTGCCAGTAGAATTGAGGGTATTGGAGCTCTAAACTTTCAAAAGGAAAGGGGCCTGCAACTCTCCAGAAAACTTACAAATACCCTGAAATTTTTTACCATTGTATCTTTGCACCACATCACCAAATAGTATTTGCCAAGAAGTATTAGATATTTCTTCGAGGAAACTATTTTTTTTTTTTACGTTTATACTTAGTAATGTGCTGCTTAGACAGATGGAGTAAAAGGCAGGTTTGTATCGGCATTTAACGGAAGGAGTGCATTTTCCATAACGTTTGTTGTGCCATGTGTTTTTAAAAACACAAACAAAACACTACTACAACTGAGAAAGGAAGGAAATAGACTTTTGAATTAAAATGTTGTGGAACGACTTACAAAGAGGCGTTTCCTTGAAATTTATTAGTGTAAAAATCGGCCTCAGAAGCGAAAAGTAAGCTTTTCAAAGTTAAAAGATTTCATTTTCACTCCATGATTCCAAAATAAAAAAGCAAATTTTCTGGTTAGTATGTGATACTGTCAGTGTTTGGTGCCCAGCCGGATGGGCATTAGTGCCCAAACCTTGTTTAAATGTGATTATGATGTGATTTGCTGATGTCATGAATATGAAATGATACTTGTGTATCCATAAATTCGAACTTGTGATTTTTTTTTTTTTTGATCTCCCGCTTTTTTGTGTGTTCCCAGTAGCTGCAGCAGTAGAAGACAGTGATTGGCTCCAGTGCTCCTAGAAGGATTTGGGCTGAAGCCAGGGGAACAGAACCAGAGGATTCCCTTTCCAGAGACCATCAGGCTCCTCGTGTGTCTTGTCTTTCCTCTCTCCCCTCATGGGTGCTCAGGATTTCAGTATGGCTGCAGTAACCCATAGGTAGGCCTCAGCACTTAGTGTCATCACTTCGGTTTCTACACATTTGGCCCTCGTGTAAAATAAACAAAAACTTGGGCAACCCAAATAAATTGTAGTTCTTGATATTTGTATATTATTTAATACATGGAGGTTTAACTCTACTTTCTCTGATTTTTTTTTTTTCTTCTACATTCAGGATCAATTGTGAAAGGCCCTTGTGTCTCATAGGAAAATATTGCAACAAAACAAGATAATTGGGGGGAAAGGCGGTTGCAGTAGGAAAAGTGGCTTTTCTTTGATAGCATTTAATTGGAATTAAAAGATTCTTGAGCTGTAAACATTCTTTATTTATTCAGCACACATAAGCAGGCATTGTTTTATCACCATCATAATTATGGTGTCCTTTAAACTGGCTGATAGCAGGAAAGATAAGGGAATGTGCCTACAGATTCAGATCAAGTCTCACTCCTTTCTTTCTTTCCCTCCCTCCCTCTCCCCACCCCCCCCCCATTCCTTCTTTGGTCACTAGGGTCCCCCACAGCCCTTGAGATGAGAAGAGCAGGAAGATTGTGGCCTAACCATTTCTTACATCATGAAAGTGATTTGTACCACACTCTAATTTGATGCAATCCATAACCTCCTTGTCTCCTATGTTTAGAACTGCTTTTTAGCTTGCAATATGTGTTATCTGAAGAGTTGCCTACTGCTCACCTGTATAAAAATCTCATCCACTAGGGTTTGTTGCTTTACTTTTGTCTAATTTAGAAAGCATACTCTTAGGGCTTTTTCAGAACAAAGCCTCACAAAAAACCCTTTACCTCTAAGGATTTGCAAATTTATAAAGGCAGCATTGAATTCAAGATGGGTCAGGGGGCAAAAAAAGGGTAGGAGGTCACTGCATTTTGATTATGGGTCAGTAGACAACATGGCATATACTCTGTGTCCCAAACTTCTGTTAAAAGACAGGATTTTTAAATGCCTAAGAACAGAAGGATGGGCCCTTTTGGAGACTTGCCCTGATTTGTTTGGATGAGACAAAAAGAAAAAAATCAAGGAAAATATACTAAGTTATAATTTAAGTTGTTTCTCAATTTAACCATTTTCTCCTCCACTATTCCCATTTTCCCCTCCCAAAAAGCACAGGAGGTGTGATATCAGATAAATTTAGCTAAAGAGATGTTGAGATTTTATTGTCCTCTATCTTCAACTAATTCAGCCTTATGAGACTTTATTATTATTTTAGACTTTATAAGTATTATAGTTACTTTTAGTTAACAGTGCAAGGGGTTTCTTTTATTCTTTTAACCAGTAACTTACATTGTTGAGGCCTTTGTGTTGTTCCTTACTCTTTTCTGTCTGAATTCACTTTGAACAAAATGTGGCCAGCAATCACTAAAACATGTATATGGTGAAGAGTTAGGTGGGGGGGGGGGCGGGGTGATCCTCATTTAAATTATGTATATATGGGTGAGAGCTTGGAAGGAAAAGGATTATTTTAACGCTCTTCAATACTTTAATTATATGACAGTTGTAGTGTAGAAATGCAAAAGTACTCTTAGGTTTTCCTTTAGGTTTTCAAAAGAACTTTCCCCATTAATAAACTGCTCCTGCAAATTGCTATTGCATTTCCCAGCTAACCATTTAAAAGACTGTAAATGCCTTGTGCGTTACTTCGCTCCAGAGGAAAGAGGTCAGACTGAATTGCAATGGTATTTAAACATAAAATATAGTGAAAATAAATCAAAATAGAGCATCTGAAGGTAAATCTAGCACATTCATATGGGATAAGTAAAGACAAATATGTTCATATCTTCATAGCCCATTACTTTAAAAACCGAAAGTGCTGATTTTTTACAATAAATGCAGAAGTAAGTGGACATTAAGAATATATTTCAATGTGTATTTGCTACTGAGGATTTTCCTTTAGCAAACAGCTTGGTTTTCAAAGCTAAAATACTTTCTACGACAGTGTGTAGATTATGTATCCCTCACTGAGTAAATAATCACATTTAATTAACAAACTCGATGCATATCATATATGTGCCTAAATTCACAATAATTCCCTGGACTCAGAGAGAAGGATATATACATAAATGTTAATTTGGGTGTATCCATCCACATTTGTACATGTATCTGAGAAACATAGAAGTTGATATATCTTTTCTTAAAAAAGAATTTGAATACAGTCCATCAGCTGAATTGGGTTCATCTTTATAGAGGCAGCTGACATAGTCAACAAATTTATCAAAGAAACCCCCTGGCTTTTGAAGAATAGTACTTTATACATCTGGCTCTGCACATCCAGGCAAAGTAAGTAAATTATTGCATAACTTTAAGCATAATTGATAACAGACACCTTTAATTTTTCATCCCCATTCTTTTGGCCGGCTTTCGCATTAATAATCTAAGCCATAAATGTTGGTAGCTATTGATCGAAATCCCCGGTGTGCATGCAAATCCATCTTAAAGTCCCCCGCCTTTCATGTGTGAGCGCTCAGGGGCCTCTCCTAGATCTTTTTATCGGGATCGACCCCCAATGTGCCTGGAGAAGACCCCGGATATGCAATGTGTGCTGATGGCCATAAGAAAGCTGTCTGTCACATTCTGTGTGTGTGTGTGTGTGTGTGCTCATGTGCACACTTGAGTGAGAGTTCTTGAGCTTTAACACACACACACACACACACACACACAACGATGGGGAAGTTAAAGGAACAAAAGAAGGTATTAGACAAGAAGAAAGATGTGTAATAAGAGTATTAAAAATGTATAAGTGTAAAGGTGTCTGAGTGCACGTACAGAGATACTCGCATAAATAGTACATACAGACACATTTCCCAAATCCCCTGGCCTTTATCTTTCTGTTTGACCCAACAGATTATACTTTTAGTTTTGAAAAAAATACTTACTGTGCTACTAGTTTTCAAAGCCACCCATCATGCCAGTATTTTAAAGGAGGAGAAGGGAGGGGAAAAGAACGTAATTTTGAAATGCTTACTAAATCATGTTGCTATGTTCAGGACGACTAGAAGTGTGTGTGTGTGTGTGTGTGTGTGTGTGTGTGCATGTAAATCTTAACAGGAATGGAGAACATCTAAAACTACCTGGAAAAAAAAAAAGGACGCTCTAGCCAACCTTTTGTACTGTCTTCTCAAAGGCTTTTTCTGAGTTTACTATTTCTTGGCTGACTCTTCGGTCTAAATCTTAAAGCTGGGGGAGGGGAATGGGCGGGGGTGGGGGTGGGAGGGAGAAGGCTGGCAGTACTATATAAGTGCATCAGGAGGAATTTTAAAACGACATTATTGTCGCTGGCAATAGAAAGACTCAGGTCATTCTACTTTAAAAAACAAACATCAGCATCTGCTTCTCCTGGAAACTTCGTTTTCTGCTTAAACCTTGTGCATTTTGCCTCCTGTGAAAGTGAAAGAGAAAAACGCGGTGTGATAGATCCAGATGCAAAAGAAAGCCAACTCGGTGGATGGTATTAGCTGTGACGAGGCATTGTTCATTGCTGCCTCTCGGTTACGTTTAAAGCCTGAAATATCACGAGATCCATTCAATGATCCTTCTCTCATTCAAGGGACAAAAATGTAATTTGCTGTAGCTCTGATTTCTTGGATGGAAATGCTAGCCTTAGATTTCAAAGGCAAGAACTAGACATCGCGGTTTGTACACACATTGATTAAGTTGAAGAGCGGTGATTACATCTGTGCTGAGTGCAACAGTAGTCCAGGGCTGACTTTTCAAATCCCAACCTCCTGAGTTACAGACTCTCTTAAATAGACTTCCTTAATTTCCGGATGCACTTCTTGAAATTCCCAATTCTCTTCAAAATTCCTGGGAAATTACAAAGGAGATGAGGGTGGGGGTGGGGAACCGTGGCCGAGATTTCATCTTGTCAAGCAAACTACCTTTTTGTATGTCTGATTCCTCTGTTTTTATCTCTGTTTTTTCTTTTTTGAGCCATACCTGCCCGTGCTAGCCAGACCAGAGCAGAGGAAGCTGGAACTTTTGAATGTGAAGAAAGAAATTATTGTACAATTTTTTTGCAGGCTCAGAAATATCCGTTTATTCTTTTAATCATGCGGATGTGTCTATTTTTGGAGGAACAAGGAAACATATAAATGCCTGGGTTGCATTTATGTTGTAGTTGCAAACATAGAACAGTTAAGAAGATTTTGCCGAATTTTGCAACACAGCCAACAAATCGCCTTGGGATCGTGGTAATGCAACTGGGAAGACCCTTGCTCTCATTTGGCAATATTTTGGATATTCTTGAAAACGACACCAAAATATGCCTTAATTTGACTAAGAAGAGGTTAAACCACACTGCTATTCATCCAAAGTGATTTTGTTATAGCAGATGCTTGGCTTTCATGGAATAACTGGGAGTTGTAGAAGATTCACCTAAACTACCAACCAAAGCATCATAGACCACTGAAATGGCCTGCATTGTACATCAGCACTTTCTTTTCATCCTTATTACGTAAAACCTCTGGAAGCACCTTGGGCGTTTGACATTTTCTTTTCTTTGCTGCAGAAGGAAGCAATCTGCTCCCAGGAATTCTGACCTGTCGTGAACAGGACCCTGGCAAAGGCTGTGCTGGGGACTCTAGAACGATCCCGCCTCCAATCCAGCCCGGTTAATTGTGAAAAGTGTACACATTTCTGGCTTATCTATGCTTTGTTATGGCTCTGACGTGAAACTACCTCCTCCCCAGCCCACCCCCCAGCAGAGAACCGAAATCCAGTTGAATTGTTACAGTGTGTCGGAGCTAGAGCCTTGAACTGCTTCCTTGGTCAAATAACTTTGTTTCTGGTTGTGAAAAGGCATTTCAGGAAAAAAGAAAAAAATAAAAGAAAAGGAAAAAAGGAAAATCCAGAGAAATTCCAAACGTAAGTCTGTACTGGGGTGGTTCACCGCGCGGGTTTAACTTCGCAGCTCCCAGCCGGTCTCCTTCCCCACTCCTATAAGGGAAATACCAGGCTATTCTCCACATTTTCGCTTAAGCTCCATTTTCAAAAGGAAAGGGGGTGGGGTGTATCTATTTTGGCTTGATAATGTTTTTTAAATGCTTTTCTTTGAAATTATAATACCTGTATCGGTAAAATGCAAATGAAAAAATAGGCAATATTTCTTTAAAGGCGAATATACGGTGCGGTTTTTTTTTGTTTTTTTTTTTTTTTTTGAAGCGTACACGCACTGCTTCTGATGAAGTCTGTGAGTCAGGCTGTTTCTGAGCTCCGATAGTTTAATGGAAAGATTTATATACCGACTGTATTATTTACTTTGGGAGGGGAGGTGGCAGTATAAGGGTATGCTAATTAGTGGGAGATTTTGGGGGGAAGGGGTGGAATATCAATTTTTATTGCATCACCTGTCAGGAGTGTCCAATCAGCGCGGGCTTTAGGGGAATTAATTGATGAAGGTGTCTCCGGACGAGCTCACTTCACTCTGTCATTTTATTTGTAGCTAAAGCAGCGGCGGGAATAGCAGCTGCATTTCTTTCCTCTTTCTGCCTTCACATTCCATTATCATAGTGCTCCAATGGAGAAGGAAGGAATAGAGGGGCCCAGGTACTGATCTGCATCGGGGACTCAGACCACCACACTGGCAGATCAGAAACCGGATGGTTTTTTCCCTCTTTTTTAAAAAAACGAAAACCAAAAAAAAAGCAAGAATCAAGTCAGTGTAATTTCATGGGGTTCCCCCCCCAATAATTTCGCCTAGAGTTTGGCACTCCCTTCGCCGGGAATAACAGTCTTTGTTATTTTATTAGCAGGATGCCTTGAGACACACGCAGCATCTGGCGGAGGATTAACATACATACATGTGTATGTATGCGTCACGTATATATTTACTGCAAATGGTGGGGATCATTTAGTGCCCGAGATGGGAGACCTGAAGTCAGGTTTTGAAGAGGTGGATGGCGTGAGGCTCGGCTACCTCATCATTAAAGGAAAGCAAATGTTTGCCCTCTCCCAAGTCTTCACGGATCTGCTGAAAAACATCCCGAGGACGACCGTGCACAAGCGCATGGATCATCTGAAAGTGAAAAAGCACCACTGCGATCTGGAAGAGTTGCGGAAACTCAAGGCAATCAACAGCATCGCCTTCCACGCCGCCAAATGCACGCTCATCTCCCGGGAAGACGTGGAAGCGCTCTACACCTCCTGCAAGACCGAACGCGTCCTCAAGACCAAGCGCAGGAGGGTCGGCAGGGCCCTGGCCACAAAGGCGCCGCCGCCAGAGCGCGCCGCCGCCGCCAGCCCCCGCCCGGGATTTTGGAAGGACAAGCACCAACTTTGGCGGGGCCTGAGCGGAGCCGCGCGGCCCCTGCCAATCAGCGCGCAGTCCCCGCGCCCGGGCGCCGCCGCCGCGCGCCCCGCCGCCCATCTACCTCAGATTTTTAGCAAATACCCGGGCTCGCACTACCCGGAAATCGTGCGCTCGCCTTGCAAACCCCCTCTAAACTATGAAACTGCCCCGCTCCAGGGAAACTACGTCGCTTTCCACTCGGACCCCGCTTATTTTCGGAGCCTGCTGTGCAGCAAGCACCCGGCCGCCGCCGCCGCCGCCGCCGCTGCCGCCGCCGCCGCCGCAGCCGCCGCAGCCGCCGCCTACTACCAAGCGTCGGCGGCCGGGCCCCAGCCCAAGGCGGCGGCGGGCGCCGGGGGCCCGGTGAGCCTGAGCTACCGCTGCAAGCGCAAGCGCGGGCCCGCCAAGGACTGCCTGCTCGCGCCCCACGCCGGCGCCCGCCGCCTGCTGCTGCTGCCCAGGTCCTACAAAGCCAAGGCGGCCGCGGCGGCGGCGGCAGCGGCGGCGGCGGCGGCGGCCGCCGGAGCCACTTGCCTGGAGAGGTTTCATCTGGTCAACAGCTTCTGCCCGCCTCCCCACCACCACCACCACCACCACCACCACCACCATCACCACCACCACCACCGGGCCCAGCAGCCGCCGCCGAGTCACCACCCCCCTCACCACCACCGGCCGCAGCCCCATCTGGGCAGCTTTCCCGAGAGTTGCAGCAGCGACTCCGAGTCCAGCTCCTACTCGGACCATGCCGCCAACGACTCGGATTTTGGCTCCAGTTTGTCCAGCTCCAGCAACTCTGTGTCCTCGGAGGAAGAGGAGGAGGAGGGAGAGGAGGAGGAGGAGGAAGAGGAGGAGGAAGAGGAGGAGGGGGGCAGCGGGGCCTCGGATTCCAGTGAAGTCAGCTCGGAGGAGGAGGACTCGTCCACGGAGTCGGACTCCAGCTCCGGCTCCAGCCAAGTGTCAGTGCAGAGCATCCGTTTCAGGCGCACCAGCTTCTGCAAGCCTCCCAGCGTGCAGGCGCAGGCCAACTTCTTGTACCATCTGGCCTCCGCCGCCGCTGCAACCAAACCCGCTGCTTTCGAGGATGCCGGCAGACTTCCCGACCTCAAGAGCAGTGTCAAAGCGGAGTCGCCGGAGGAGTGGAATCTGCAGAGCTGGGCCCCCAAAGCGTCTCCGGTGTACTGCCCGGCCAGCCTGGGGAGTTGTTTCACTGAGATAAGGAACGATAGGGTATCGGAGATTACATTCCCACACTCTGAAATTTCCAGTACTGTAAAGAGAACTGACCTGACAATTAACTGCCTGGCAGAGGGGGCCTCTTCACCTAGCCCAAAGACAAACAATGCATTTCCACAACAAAGAATACTCCGAGAGGCTAGGAAATGCCTACAAGCAACTCCTACTGCACACTGTGCAGATAACAACACAATAGCTGCTAGGTTCTTAAATAATGATTCTTCAGGAGCTGCAGCAAATCCAGAAAAAGATTCCAAAATCCTTCATTGTCCTGAATTTGCTACGGATTTGCCCTCTTCGCAAACTGGTCCTGAAGTGGATGCAGCAGCACCAGCAACTAAAGCCGAGAATCCCTGCACTGACACAGGCGACAAGACGTTGTCATTTCTGCACAATATTAAAATCAAAGTAGAAGACAGTAGTGGTAATGAAGAATACGAACCTGACCTTATTACAAATAAGCTAAAGTGCGAGTGCAATGATACAAAGGGTGAGTTTTACAGTGTGACTGAAAGTAAAGAGGACGCCTTGTTAACCACAGCCAAGGAAGGTTTTGCATGCCCTGGAAAAGAAGCTCCTTCCTTAAATCCACTGGCTGAGAGTCAGGGCCTTTCATGCACTTTAGGTTCTCCAAAACCTGAGGATGGGGAATATAAATTTGGTGCCAGGGTGAGAAAAAATTACCGTACACTAGTACTGGGAAAGCGACCTGTCCTTCAGACACCTCCAGTCAAACCAAATTTGAAATCAGCTAGAAGCCCTCGTCCGACAGGTAAAACTGAGACACATGAAGGAACACTGGATGATTTTACAGTTATAAACAGACGCAAAAAGGTAGCCAGCAATGTAGCATCAGCAGTGAAAAGGCCATTTAATTTCATGGCAAATTTTCCTTGTCCACCATCACTCGTTATTGGGAAAGATGGGGATTTGTGGCCGGCGTATTCCTTAAACACCACTAAGGATTTCCAACCTCCTCACAAGGCCCATCCTATATGGAAATGGCAGCTGGGCGGTTCTGCAATACCTCTTCCACCTAGTCACAAATTCAGGAAATTTAATTCATAAAAATGTTTTGGAAGATATTTTCTTGAACCATATTACCTTCCTTTTGTTGTAAACTGCACAGGATGGTTTGTACAAGTCCACTAATGTGTTACACCCCCTTTGGAGTCCTGGTTTATCGCATTTAGAAGACAGAAATCGGATTACTTTTTTTTCATTGCGGGTTTTTTTTTTTTTTTTTTGGTGTAGGGGTGGGGCGGGGTGGGAGAAGGGTTGGTTTACATTCCACAGACTACTTCAGGCTAAAGACTCAAGTAAAACTCAGTTATTACGGTAGAGCTGGAACACTTTACTGTTTCAATGCTAATAATGCACCGGGTACCTCAATTCAACTGCTACAAATAAATGTCAAAAGGTTGAATAATAAATATTACAATGAGCCATTAAGTTTATGCACTAGATTTCAGACCTGAAAGTGTAACTGTTAATTCAGTGAAAGTTTGTTAGGTTACATAGTTACACGGTGAGGTAGCAAGAAGTTTCTGTGAGCCCAAAATGTTATTTTCTGGAGCTCTTGTTTGTGGGGTATCTTTTTCTTTTGACTCCCCTCGTTTCCTTCTCAATAGTAGTTGCACTTAACTTTTTTATTTTTATTTTTTGAGCAGAAAGATTGGGGTGTGAGTCCTGATTGAATGCTGGTAAAAAGCTGCCTCATATATACTGAGTAAAATAAATATGGAATTGTATTTTTTTTTTGTAAAGGGTGTGATTTTACTTTTAAAGCCACTCCTTGCAATTGGAAAAGTCCTTTTTGTGTTCTTACCCAAAGGTTTTAAAGAAGGTGACTCTTACTATTGTCCTGCTTATCTTGTGGTCTGAACATGACTCTTCAAACTCACAAAACAATTAAAATATCTCTCTTAATAGCAGGATATTTTACGGTTTAACTCTTCATAGTGACAAAGCAGTAAATACAACCAAGAAAAAGAAAATGAAGGGTCAGAGTTAAAATACCCTCAATGAAAACTAACAGTTATTTCAGGGCTTTTTGGTACCAGAACTCAGGCACTTGGATTTTATTACCTTATACTTTTTCTGCATCTCTCTAAACTTCTGTTTTCAGACCATCCTGTGTATAGAGCAGGAGAGTTTCTACTGCAAGTGACAATCAGAGGTGACTATCTATATTTGCACTTAAAATCAAAATAGTTCAACATGCAAATGCTAGGGTCTAGCCCTTGGTAAGGGGCATGCTGGTGTACTGTGTTGTGATGATGGAAGCAGTAAATCAAAATTATGGAAATTTGCACTGTTGAAAAGCATGCTTTAGCTTTATTTTCAATTAAAAACACTGTTAAAAATTCCTGGTTCCATACATTTCTACTTATTCCAGATTGAAGAACGGTTAACAGGATTGAATGATTTTGTTGACATTTTCACTTGTAATGTTTTTGCTTGAAAGAACTGCATTTATTGGGTGTAGTGTTTTGTTGTAATACTATGTGATGAGGCCAGTCAGGTTCTATGCAAAACACTGGTGGATTTCTTCCTAAATAACAACAAAACTTTACAAACTTGTTACAAATCAAGTACAAGAAGTTTCAGATTTAAGAAAATGAGGCAGAGATCAGTTGTTATTTTAATGAACATTGAATCTAATAATTTTTGGTCCACCTCCCTTAGTCTGACAAATTATATATCTCAGGTCCTTGCTATCCTAAATCTCAGAAGTTGCATCTATAGATCATAAATCACAAAGCAAAACAAAACACCAATGAAATGTTTACTGTGTGAATTTAAGTCACTATTTCTCATGGAAATTCTGTCTTTTTTTTTTTAACCTTTTAATTCCTACTCCCTTTGAAATTTTCCTTTTGTCTATAAATGTTTCTGATAGATCTGGATGGTCTCAGCCCCTAATTGCTGAATATGCTCTGTGGTTTTCCTCTTATTGTAAAGGACAGAGGCTGAAAATACCTGCATCCAAATACATTTGGATGGAGTAAACAGATGCTTTGAACTGCCTCCCTTCCTTTCCTTCTTGAATGTTGCCAGATGTAGGTTCACTGGATCCTTTTTTATTGGAATGGTAGCTATGGTCAGAGCAAAAATTTTGGGGGTGTTATCCTTGAATTCTTGTTTGTATATAATTCCAAAGACCAGTCCATGTTACAGTTAAAGTTTGTACAATTGGCTTCATAGTCTGAGTTCTTTCCTCTTTGGAAGACAATATGGAATTTAGGTGCAGTAAGTTGTCCTGAAAAATCAGTCTGTAAAGAGTGTGAGACACACACTGAAAGTCTGTAGTTTCTACTCTCTAATTACTGCTAAGTTAAGAAAGTTCAAAGTATGGTGACTACTACATTTACACTAGTACTTTTCTTGTTGGCTATGGACTCATTGTTCCTAAAATATAAAAATATAAATTGAGAATATATTTGAAGTCTACAGATCTTGGGGGTGGGGGAGGACCATAAGATGGAATAAGCACAATTTAAAACAAGTATACCCTATGGAATTTCTGACATAAAATAATGGCCTCCAGCTTTGACACTTGGTCTGCAGCCCTCAGAGAATCAATAGTTTCAGTTTATAGGAGCTGGAGAATGAGCAGCATGGAGGCCGAGGCATTCCAGAGTGATACTATCAAAAGGAAAGAAATTAAATAGTCAACACAAATTTCACCCCACAGTACTACTTACTACAAGCCAACCACAGCAAAACCTGAGTTGGGGCTTCTGTCAGGAAAGTGTACCAAATCGTTCGCAGCAACTTGCAAATACAAGGTATTCTTTCAATTTCTGGTAGCCCCTTAGTGGTTTTCCCATTCTGCTGTGGGAATTATTCTCAGTAGAGCTTATTTTATTTTGGTTGTTTTATGATTAATGACAAGATCTAGATTCTTAAAGCTGCTATAAATGTCCCGTTTGTTCAAAAAATTAAGCCTTATTGAGAGAAAAACAAAAGTTACTTCCATTGATAGATTGCATTTTTACATTTAAACGTTTTCAGGGAATAGAATTTAAAAAAAACAAAAAAAAAACTCTATCTGGCTCCAGGGTCACTGGTTGCTGTATTTAAAGCTCATCATTCACAGACATGAGAAAAATACAGGAAAAGGCTTTTTCTCTAACTTTTTGGGAAAACAAACGTATTTCTGGTCTCCCATAAAAGTTATTTCCTGATAAGACAGTGAAATGAAGATTTAATTATTTTTTTAAGAGATGTGTGTACTCTGTCTTCCACAGTCAGGTTATCTGCCTTTATAGAAAATGCAGCTTGCTCTTTCTCAACTATTTACTTTTTAAAGTGGGTGTTCTTTTCTACTGGCTTATTTGATTACAGTGCAGTAATCTCAATAATGGTTGTTTATTTGAAAATCAACAACAAGGAGCCACCACTAAACAGCAATAACACAAACTAGATGGGCTGGTGTGTGGATTTTTATCTTATCCGTGTCTGGGTGACTTTCAATGGACTAGAAATTCCTCAAAGTTCTAATCATCAAGAACTGGGAGTTTCTGCTGATATGAGAATGATAGTTTTGTTTGCATGCAGGAAGAGAGGTAGGAACTAATTCCTCAAAAGCATTCTTTCTTTCAAAGAAAACAAAAACAAAAATCCTTCATGGTAAAACAAAATAATAATAATTTTTTAAAAATAAAGCATTAGCATCTACAAAAGAAAGAAAATGTGGTGAGTTTTGCTTCACCTTGAAAATAACGTCCTGCTGAGAAGGATGTGAAAAGAGAGAGTTCTCAGAGCCAAATTGGGGCGGGGTGGGGGGCAGGCTCCCCATCAACTAACCTCAGGAAATTGGCAAGGAGGAACAGGGCATCCACCTTGGAGAGTCTATCCGGTCACCCCAGTCATCCCTAGGATTTCCCCCTTCCCTAGAAGGAAGAACTATTTTTAACGCTAGCTTCGGTTTTGGTTTGCTCCCTAGGCCAAAGGGCATTTTGCAAACCACCCTGGGGGGTGGGGACATAGGGCAGATCTTTAGGGCAGATCTAGGAGGTGGGGGAGGGCTGCATTTTACCTGTTTGGCAGGCCCTCTTTTGCTTAAAAAAAAAAAAAAAAAAGGAAGGGGGGCCCAGCTATCATTCTTTGCTCATGCCCTAGGCCCCCGCTCCTCTCTCGCTCCTTTTCAAACTGTGGCGCCCTCACAAGCTCCTACTTTAAAAGGCCTGAGATGTTTTGCATGAAGCCCTCACAATAGGCGTTGAGGGAATTGACAGTTTCAAAAACAAGGCGTTCAGTCCTTTCCAGCTGCCGGGCCCGCTCTCTCGCACCAACTCCTCGCTCCTCTCTGCTGGTGGCGTCCTCCAGAGCGCGCGGCCAGCCCCCGCCCCGCCAGCCCGCGCTCCGGCCGGCCCCACCCCGCCCCCGGGCTGTGTTTGTAAACAGGGGTCAGTGGCCGGGGGCTGCTGGCGCGGGCTTCGGGCCTGGCGGGCTGGGAGGGACGGCCGGGCCTGGCGGAAAGGGCGCAGGACTGACTGCGGGCGAAGGGCTGGCCTGGGGGCCGAGGAGTTTCGGGGTCCCCTTCCCCCTCGCTTGGCCCCGGCCACCGAGCTCTGGGGACCGCGCTGGCCCGGGGCGGCTCCGGGCTCTCGGGCCAGGTCCACCGCCACCACCAGAAAGATGTCTAAGTGCCGCCATTTTGCATGGTGGCAAACAAATTTCTTTGTGACTTTTGTTTTCCCGCTCAGAGCTTGCTCTGCTCTGAATGGGTGACGATCTCGCTCCCCCGGGCGGAGGGACCCCGCACCCCGGCTCCTCTGGCGCGGCCTCACGGCCCGGCGGCCTGGCCTGCGGGGAGCAGGGGACGGAAGGGCGCGCGGCCCGCCTCGGCCCCAACTCGGGGGCGGCCCTCGGGGACTGGAACGCCTCCCCGCACTGGGCGCTCCTTTTGTGCGTCCCGAAGTCCTCGCCCACCCTGGCACACGCCGCCTCGCCGTTTCTCACCTTCTCGCCCAGGCCTCACCTCTCCTCCCCGGGCGAATGGGGCCCAGCTCTTTGCACTGGGCGGAGGGCCGGCCAAGGCCTTGGAAACGCGCGTGCGGGGCGCGAATGGCGACGGGATGGGGCTTCGCAACTGGGCCAGTGAGGCCACGATCGCCTCCCGGGAGGGCGCCCAAGACCAGAGGCCCGGGCTGTGGGGAGGCCGCGGGGCACAGGCAGGGCTGGGGGGACTCCCAAGGTGGCAGGACGTGATGGCGCACGGCGTGCTTGCTTTGGCGCCGTGATCCCCGTCCCTTGGAACCTCTCAGTGCAGCTGCAAGTGGAATGATGGCCTGGAAACGGGAAACGTGAGACAGTGACCTGGAAAAGCACCCTCGGTTGGGAGGTTGGAGTGCAGCAAGGCAGACAAAGCTGCCACTGGGGAAGAGGGGAAACAGAGGTGCGCCGCAGCCAGGTCACAGGAAAGTGCAACAAGCTTGTTTTCCCGGGTGTTTAAAATGCAGCCCCAGTTGTAAAGTGTGTGAAATTACGCACTGGTCTCTTAAAGAGTGCCTAATTTATAGTAAATAGCAAGGTCTTTGTAAATGGCTTTATTATGTTGTTTCTTGTTAATTGTTGAGAAAATCCCCATTGTTGAGTGTGAAAGGCTTTATGAGCTAACCTGGTCCTCGGCGCAATCAGAGGGCAGTAAATGGCCGCTCGGCCTGCGGGCCCCGCGCGGAAGCGACGCCGGCCGGGATGCCGCGAGGACCCTCTGGCGAGGCCGCCCGGCCGGGGAGGAGAGTAGCCAGGCCTTCCAGGGTTGAATTAATGAGAAGGCGTGTTTTGAACTCGCGGGCCCCCGAGAGCAGCTGGTTGAGTGCGCGGCGGGAACCGGGCGCGCCGGCGCGACCCCGGCGGAGAGGGCCGCGGGAAGGCGGAGCGGGCCTGGGCTCCCCTCTCGGGTCACAGGCCCCAGGGGGTCGCGCCTCGACCGCAGGCCCCGGGCGCCGGCTCGAGCCGCGCTGCGGTGGGGTTGGATCTGGGCTTTGTCTCCAGGGGCTGGGAGCGCGGGCTCAGGCGGGTCCGGCCAGGCCTGCGGAACCCCCGAAAGTGCCTGGCGGGCCGGGGGACTGGAGGGGCTGCAGGCGGAGCAGGCTTCGGGAGAGCTCCAGGCCCCTGCCTGGGCCTCTTGCCTTTTGTTTAAAGCGATCTTTCTCTCCCCCTCTCTCCTTCTCTCCCTCTCTCTCTCCTTTCTCCTCTCTTCTCTCTCTCCCCCACCCCCCTCTCTTTCCCTCTTTCTCTCCCTCTCTCATGCACACACACACACACACACACTAAGTCGCTCTTCATTAGAAACCTGAAATGGACTCAGAAGACAGGAGAAATAAGAGGAAGGGTTTTTGGTTTTGTTTGTTTAACAAGGAAAAGAATTTCTTCTTTAGTCTAAGATAAGATAGTCCTATCTCCTTTTCCCATCTCCTCCACTTGCCTTTCCAGCCAGTTGAGACCCGGGAAGAGTATGGGCAAAGCCAGGCAGCGCTGAGTTCCTTGGATTAACTTGGAGGAGAGGACCCGATCGGGGCCCGCAGGCCGGGCGAGGGCGGGCGGAGAGCGCCTCCCTGGCTCGGCCCCGCGGCCTTTCCCGGGTCTTAGGACCCGGTGGGTCTGGGGAAAAGCAGCAGCCGCCTCTGAGCTCTGGGCAGAGCAGCTAGGAGGGAAGATTCCTTGTTGAGCCTTCACTGGCGGAAGAAAACCTGGGTTAGGTGGGAGGTATGTGAGGGTTTGGACATTAGCTAATGCAAATCACATGGAAATGTTAATTCCAGTCGGAAAAACCTATATTCAGCTATCTTCCTTCCCTTCCAAGATGGCCCTCTGCGCACTCTCGCTCTCACCAAATTAGCTATTACGTGAAATTCCCCTGGGTTTAAAGCACTTGTTTCGCGGATTCGCGTACAACTCATATTAACTATGCACTTTCTGCTATTCCTCTTGTGAGTGTCCCTGCCTCTTCCTTCTTTGCGGAGAGTATGATGCATTTTATTTTAGCCCAATCGATGCGTGCAAATACTGGGATAACACAACCCACACTTTCTGCGATGGAGGCTGTTTTCAAAATTGAGTTTAGGGATCAATACTAAGTCGAAATGCTCCAAATTGCATGAATTCACCAAATTCAAGCCTTGGGCTCCCAAGCCGCTTTCCTGACTTATGAACGCACTCTCAGATAGCTGTGCTTCTACTATTCCTGCCTCTCAAAACAGGATGTTTTCATCCTGTGTATTTGGCTTTCCCTAAAAATCACTCTGGTTTGCTTGGAAAAACACGACCCCAAAACGTGTGGTGTTAAACCCTTATCAATGGCTTCCGTGTGGGTCTCCTCTCACATTTGCGTTACTGACTTTATTTCTACTTTGTTTTTCTCGGACCTAACAGCAGCACCTCGTAGTGCCACACTGGGTGCTCAGAAAACGTTTCCCCAACTGAATAAATGCTTTACTGGTCAGAAGGCAGCCCTCTCCCGTGCCACTACTTGGCTCCCACGACTTCTCGCCCAGAGCTGAGCTGCTTGGGTTGCAGCACAGCGAGCTCTCTATTCTTTTGCCGCTGGCCCTGGCTGCAGGGCGACTGGTGCCTAACTGGGGGGAAGGGCAATGGTTGTCCCCTTGTTGCAAGGGATGTTGAAGGCCAAAGAGGTGTGTGAGTGTGTGGTGGTGGTGGGGGGGTGTTCTGAAAGAGAATTAGGAGAGCCTGCTGCCTGCAGATATGTGTGTAATCCGAAAAGAATACAGGGGAAACAACCCAGGTACCTAGGATGCTACGGTATCCCCAATTCCTTAGCTCCTGCTGCCTGGATCTTCCTGCAGGGTAGATAACTGGAACAAGACAGAAAAAGGTGGAGAGAGAGTAGCATCCAGCCTAGATTGTAGCTGGAGCCAGTAAAATCCAGTTATTCATCTGATCAGTGCCATCAGTATGTTTGTGTTTGACTCTGGATGGAGAAGGCTTAGCAGTGAGTAGACTTAGACCCTGAACTATGGCCAGTCTTGCAGAGAGCAACTGCTTACCGGTCTGCAAAGGCCCTCTCCAGTCCACATGCGCGGAAGGAAGAGAGGGAAACAGAAGGGGAAGCATCTGAGAGGCTGCTCGTCCTCCTCTCCAAGCCACCAAAAAACAAAACAAAACAAAAATACACAAATAAACAAACTCAGAATTTTCCTGGAGACTGGGCTATTGGAAAAGCACATGTAGAGTACCAGGAGGTTGAACTATAATTTCCATTGTTAGTGCTTGCACTTTTTAAGATCAGCTTAACTTAGCTCCAGGAAAAACACAATACTTGTGGTAAGTGATGAGCAGTAGAAAGGAAACCCAGTGCACTAAGCTAAGGCAGCAGCCCTCCCCCTCTCCTGTGAAAGTTATATATGACACATATATATGAGAGATCTTAAGGCTACAACTTGGTCAGTAGGCAGGGGTTTCAGTCTCTGAAAGGGCCTAGATTCTTGGATCACTAAGGAATAAAGGTACATTTTATAGTCACTCTCTCATCTCTCTCTCTCTGTTTCTCTTTTTCCCTCCCTTCAAATGAATACTCTGATTGTCAGTGGTGCAAATTTCCGAGATTAGTTTTCTTCCTCTGCATTGGGTCCAAATAGGCAGACCAGTGGATGGTTAAGCTTTCAGATGCTTAGTTATTATATGCATTCAAAATAAAACCAGCATGATATATAGTGGGAATTGCCATGAACAGGTTTATTTACCTTTCTTCCCTTTTCCCTATCTTCTTTTTTTCTCTTCCTCACTCTCTCAGCCTTTCTGGTTCTTCCCTTCTCCCTACCCAACCCTTGCACCCAGGTGAAGGCTACATGGGGAAATACCAATATTCTGTAATATTTTCTCCAGTGGTGGAGAGAGGGTAAGATCCGGACTTAACCCAATGCTGAGAGAGGCAGTCTGGGAGCCGCAACTCAGTGCTCTTGAGCTTCCTTGCTGGGTGAGGGGCCAGGGCTTTCCAGCCTCTTGTTCTGCATGTGCTGAGCTATTCTGGTTAGGCTATAAAAAACAGCATGTATCTCAAGACCAGGAGAGCTCCACTCCATAAACACATGGCTATGGTTCTAACATGGAGTACATTGCCAGATGCAAATGTAAAGAGATGCTTTTAATTTTGTTCCAAGTGTTATACATCATATGGCAAATTGGTCTTCAGAAAGCTGATTTTTATTTTTTTCTGTTAATAATAAAGACTTTTTAAACCTTAAACATATATGATTGAGAATTGAAAGGGTATACATTATACATCACTACTACCAGAATGTTTATCTGATTTTAAAAACAGAGGTGATACTTTCCCCCCCCCAAATAAGGAAGATTTTTAAGTGGAAGATCTTGGTTAACACTTGAATTGTTCAATTGTTTTGCCACTCATATGACTTTCAGAAAATAATAAAAAATATTTTAATCCTTGTGTTTTTATCCTTTTTCATTGTTATGTACTATAAAAGTAAATTAGGGAAATTAGTTATACACCCCTGCCATCTTCTTTAGAGAAACTACCTCTGAAACATCTGCTTTCCCTAACATGTTAACATTTCATAGTATCTTATACAATTCAATCTATGTTTGTAATTTAAGATTACTATTAAATAGGAGGAAAACAACTTATTTTGTAGAACTTAAATGGAAGAGAAATATAACTTATTTTGTAGACTTAGAGAGGTTAACTGGGTTTCAAAAATCTTGTCCTTTCTGTCAATCTCTAGCTGTTTATCTGAATAGGATCTGATCCTACCACACATGAGGGATACATATAATATCCTGACGCAACAGAAGGATTTCTAGATGAATTGGAAGCATTCTGACGGTGAATTTCCTATCTCTTCCTGTTTCGAACCAATACGTAGAATATACTCCAAGATTGATTTTAAATGTGATCTCCTTCAAGAAAAAAAAGTGCCGAAAATTGTTATCAGGAGAAAGGAAAGCAGAAAATCTTTTGTAAATACTGTTGGGATCATTGATCCCAGTTACCTGTATAATGTGAATGGGATCATTATGGCTGTTCCATTGACAAGGTTTCTTCATTCAGGATCCTGGCCAAAGGAATAGCACGTCAATGTGTAAAATTCTAGCCAAAGATAAGCCATTACAATGGAAATCTCGATGTGCAAAGTCTCACTGAAGCCAATGAAATTGAGTGTAATATCCATACAGCATTCTCATCTGCTTGCTCCAGGATTTAGTATGCGGCTCTGCATTGAAATGAGATTATGCATATAAAATGCCAATATAGAATACACTGCCCAATAAAACATTAGAAAAGCAACTTACAGCCATATACATGGGCTTTACTTAAATTTGAACTTCATGTGCAAGATAAACCACAGCGCCATCAGAACACTCAATCTACAAAATGTCCTCACTCTGGTTTTTCATGCTTCTTTCTGCATGATTCTCCCAACCCCCCTCCTATCCAAACACAATTCTTTTAAGGGCACTCTTCAAATCATCTAACAATTCCCAAAGGGTATTCCAGGAGTCTCTTAAAGTGTCTTTCTAAATTAAAAGGCTCCAAACAATTTAAGTGCATTTTTGAACCAAAAATATCAGAAAGCATTTGGACTTGCAAACCTATGGATGTGTAACGAGAAGAAAGGGACCAAGGAGAAAATGCCCCCACAGTGGATTACAAGGTTATGGGACAGGTCACTAGAAAAGGGAAATAAAACTGAATGTTAGGTTGGGCTTGTAAATTATGTACCTTTCAGGGAAAGAGGTTTAAGGTCTCTTCACTGAAGGGTTTTTTTTTCCCATGCATTTTGCTATTAATTCTTAACTCTTGGTAGGCAGTTCTTTAATGAGGTTGTTTGTGGCTGGTTAATTTTCTCCAATCTACTGAGCTCCTCATTTTCGCTTTTAAGTGCACTGCTGCCTACAGCTTTCAGTATTTTCCATACGAGAAGAAAACAGAATAAACGGTAAAGTTGCCCGGCTGGGCTGAGAATTAAAGGCGTTATGTGGACAGATAAACAGAGGGCCCAGACAGATGGGAGCGGGAGTGTAGAAGCCAGGCTGAGTTGAGGGCATGCGGGAGAGAATTTGGTCTTAGGAGAGCAATGACCCTAGGAGTGTAATATATTAAATATTGCAGCAATCGATTTCAATACCCCAAGTGGACACGGGAATAAAGATTCACCAACAAGCTGAAGTGATTAGGAATGCTTTGTTGCAAGGGGAAAAAATGTGATTTTCTTCAGATCCTTTTTGTTCAGGTTAGAAGAGGCCTGGACAATCCAAGTGTAAGCCCGGGACTCCCAGTTTGGGATATAGCCCTAAAGGTTAGTCATATCTCAATGGTGCTTCTGCTTAGTGAAAAGATGAGCCTTTGTACCAAGGGGGATTAAATATCAACCACAATTACGGGCTGGTCACTCCAGGAGCTTTCCTCCCAAATCAGAAAAGAGTACATTTTGGAGAGGCTGCTCCTTTCCTATGTATTAGTCTTTGTTTCGGCTCCGGGACAAAGAAGTTGCTTTTGCACAATTCTTCTTTCATTAAAATCCAGGGGAAAATGCACAATATGGTTTACAGAAGGTTGATTCACAATAGCGGGACATAAAAAAAGCCTTCGGTGCCATGCAGGGGAGACATATTTTTGAAATGTCATTCTGGGGACAAAAGTATGAAACTGTCATCCACACCGGCACCAATACCCACTACCGCACATGATTTCGTTAGTGATTTCAGAATCGGGTGGGATTTCTCTGTTCTGTTTTTCTACCACCTCCAGCTCTTAGACATCCATGCTATCGAATTGTGTTCTCTCAGTCCAGGAATCTGTTTAGGGATTTGGGGTAGTCACTGTGGAGGCTTCTTGGATGGGGGGGATTGTTTTCAGTCACAGCCTAATGGGCAAAGCCTGGGCTCTTCACGCTGGGGACACCAAGTCTGCTGCTAGGGACACACTGCTGGATGGCTACATGCAGCAGCAGCAGAAGCAGCTGGTGCAGCTGCCTCTGCCTTCAGCGTGGCTGCTACAAATCTGGGAACGAAATGCAGCATCATACAAAGGATTTCTTTAATGAGGATGAGTTCCTCAGCCACTGTGGCCTGTGGCTGCTGCTCAGGGTCCCCTTTCCCTCTATGAGATATTTTCTTACCCATTGTATCCTCCCTTACACGCTAGCCTGGGGTTGGAGAACGCCCCCTACACCCCCCACGACTGTCTTTGATAATCCAGAGGCTGATTTCTATTTTACCCAGGTGGGTGAGTGAGGATGGAAGGTCTGAGGGAGGCTACAATTGTAGAGTTGGGCAAAAGGAAGCACGTACATATCTCTGTGTATTTCTATCTCTTTAAATATATATCTCCTCTCCTCTCTACTGTCATCTTCTAGGTCTTGCAGTCTCATCACAATGACAACTGGCTGTCACTTGGAGTATGGTCCTAAGGATTAGCCATACTTCTCCGTGAGGATCTCCTTACTAGCGAATGGTCCAGGAAGGAGAAGGCACTCTGAGCCTCCCCATTTCTTTTGAATCTAATTTGGGCTGACCATGGCTGGGTTAAGGCTGAGATTGGTTTTGCAACAGAACATTTAGATTCCTGCAGCTTGAATCTCCCAAGCTTTCTGTGGAGTGATGACTGACTACAGGGAAGCTATTATGCCCTATAAAACGGTTTATCTCCCTAAAGTTACATAGCTCCTTCCTCTCTTCAGGTTGGGGAGAGAGGTAGGTTGGGGCCAGCCAAGTGCAGGAGTAATATATTACTCAAAAAAGTTACTTTGAGAAGCTAGTTATTGAAACTGGTTCTCTCTTCTTGAGTGTGGGAAAGATGGAGTTAGGGGCAATTTGGGTAAGAAAGGAATTGTTCCATCTTGCTCTGATCACCTTTGACCGTCTTTTATTCTGCATCTCCTTGCTCTCTTCCTCCTCCTCCTCCTCCTCCTCTTCTCCTCTTTTTCTTCCTCCTCCTCTTGATTTTAAATCATGTCAGAAGAACAAGCAGTTTGAAAGCACCACTGGACTTACGCCGGAAGGGCCTGCTGAAGCTGGAACAAGGCCTGGCTGTGTCTGGGCAGGTGGTACAGACTGCAGATTCCTGCCCTTGTGTGACTGAGGGGTAATTTGGAGAGAAGGAATCTCCTGGGAGGAAGACATGTGGGTGGGGCCACTCTGTCCCAGGTCACTGAGGGACAGTTTCTGCCACCAGGGCCTAAGCTCTGGGACCCTAAAGGCCTGCCTTGGTGTAGGGTACCTGTTGCTGGAAGCTGTGTGGGGAGCCTTTGGGCCTCTAGCCTATTGTAAGTCTTAGGGTTAGGTCAGTCTCCCCCTGGGGCTGCTGGATTCACCTGTCATTACGCTCACTGCCCAGGGACCCTGACAAAGCTCTACAATGTTGGGTCTGAGCAAGGGAGCTTAAGGTTCACTAATCTGTGTGTAGAACTTTGCAAAACTGCAAATAAGCGAGAAAATTTGTCTATTCTTGTGGAGGGAGATACAAGTTTGCACTTAACATGGAAGCATGAGAAAAGGAGGGGGTACTCTTTTGGCCAAAAGCCTCACTGTAATCTCCAGAACAATTTCATTTCCTCTGCGGCACCCTGGCTACGCTAGCCCAGGCCTCAGAAAGGTCAGGGAGGAGGAGATGGAGCTTAAAAGCGGGGGGTGTGGAAGCAGAGGGATGGCTAGGCTCTTGGCCAGGTCACAGGTAAGGGCCGTGCTGGGTGATGCGGAGGCGACAGGAGGAAGGCCACAGACGGGGGAGGGGCAGAGCCACCTCTTTTGGAAGGGTTTGGCGTTCTCCAGAGGGGTTTTTCTCAGGAATTTGCATGGTCCGCCTCCAGGGCAGCTTACTGGGGCTCTCCCCCGCCCCTGCTTGCAGAATAGGTCGCAGGGAGCTCGGATTTCCGCCGTGGCCCCGCGCCGCCAGCCGAGCTGCCAGGCCTTTCCCGCTTGCTGAGAAAGGGAAAAGCGCGCGCCCTGGGCCGTGCGGGCTGGGAGCACGTTTGTGCCAAGGGAGTCCGGTTCTCCCCGGGAAGCCACACTGCCCCCTGGAAGCTGCGTAAACCTCAGCGGGCCGCGCGGGCCGGAGAGCGTGTTCCCAGGAAGTGGCTTCTGCCATCGGCAGCCGAGATCCCGGTGGTGGCGCGGCTGTTGGGAACCCCGCGGGTCGCAGACAGAAGCAGGCCGCGGGAAGCTTTGCTTCTCCCCTCCAAAGGGGAACCTGGGATTTTTGAACCCTTTACTTTAAAATGATTGATCATGCCCTACCAGAGAGCGGCTCCACCCCCTGTCCCCACCTCCGCCGCTTTCCCTTGTCACTTCGGCTCCAAGTGTGCGCCGAGGCGCGCGGGGTCGTGCGTTTGGAGTTGTGAGCTGCAAACCGGAGCATCCGGAGCCTGAGCAGCTGTCGCGATTTTGGAAGCATCCCGATGGGAGAATCCAGAACCGGAGGGTTGGGTCGTGCCTCCTTGCCCACAGCCCTCTAGGTGAAAGACGCCAGCAACGTATTTCCCCATGAAATCCGTCCCTGCGCGCCTGCCTCCCTCCAAGGAAGTCCTCGCAGGAGCCGGGCTCCGCACTGGGAGGCTACAGGGGGCGGAGGATGAAGGCTCAAAGCCTCCATGAGTGAAGTCGATTATTAATTTGGGCTGTTCGGAGCGAGTAACACGCTTGACGCCTTCGGCTTTGGGAATTGTCTGGGAGCTGGGACCGAGGCATGGCTGATCCAGGGTTGGGACTGGGAAACTCGAGTTGCAGAGGCTCCCGGACGTATCTGAGCCGGCTGGGGAGAGCTCCCGGGGCAAAGGTTGGCTCTTCCTAGCTCCCAAATAAATTCTTAGTTAACTAGTGTAGACTAAACACATCAGTATTATTAAATGGTTAAAATAGATGGGGTTGAAAGTGGGGGCATGTCAACTGGACCCAGATCCACTCATACTTCTCCGGTGACAATCAGGTTACTTCCAACACGAAAATAGAAATGTAACATTCAAGTGGACGAATTAATTTTTGACGGATTTACGGTATGATTTTCTTTCAAGCGGTATTCATTGGTTCTTTCGGTCCATAGTGCGGTCCAAAGACAGAAATATAAACAAGCACTTTCTTGCTTTGCGGAAACCCCTTAACAGTATCTCCCAAAGAAAGATCAAGACACTTTGTGAATTTTCCCCAGATAATGCCTCATATTCCGAATGACTGATCAGAGAACTCCGGTATTGTTAAATAAAATGAGAGGAAGGCGAGTGACGTGGGAGTCGAACAATGGCATTTCTGAATCAGTTTGCTTGATTGACATTTGGGAGCTTCATGACCCCAGGGAATAGGACTCATTACGGTGAATACACCAAAACATCAACCAAGATTAGAACTCTAGATCCTGTTTTAATCCCATTTCAGTCTAAATTATAGTGGGAAAATATAAAATCCAAGAGGAGAGAATTACTCCGTTATATATTGACCAAAAGTTTTAATTGTACTAAGGGGGAAATAAAAGTGGAAAGCCAATATACTTTTCAACACTTTAGCACTAGCACTGACAAGTAAAATGCATGGGTTTGGTAGGATAAGTGCTAAGAATATTTGTGTGGTATAAAACATTTCATACTGATTTGGGGAGACACCTTACTGGAGAAATAAGTAGGGAGCTTTTTTTTTTTTATTTGTATGTATGAGGGAACTATCATAACCCCCTTCCACTGGTTAAAAAGTGAGGATCCTTTTGATGCCAAAAAATAATTCATGCTAAGAAATAATTAGATACCTTAAAGCTAGAGTCTAAATTTTCATTAGTCTTTGGAAGACTTCCCTATTACTTGGGAGGGGAATTTGCTTTTTAATGTCAAAAGTTGTGTTAGCATGTAAATTTAACCCAGGAAATTGTGAGAGCTGATCTTCGATTCATGTTGGAAACAGGGAATGTGTTTGAGCAAAGTCTATTTTTAACAACAGAAAAGTGTGAGATAAAGCGGGGCTGTTGGGTTGGGAATATGATCTATGGAAACTTCACTATACACAAATTTTTGATTCTTCAGTGGAACTCATCTTCAAATTTTAGAAACTTGAAAAACTGGGAGTCTTAAGTATTATATATTAAACAGAACCAATAGATCACAGAAAGACAAAGGTGTGGTAAAAGATATTATAGTTATATTCTCATATTTTTAGTAGGCAAATTACAGCAAAGGAAATGTAACAAGAAGCTATGGAAATACAGCAAACGTTACAAATAATGGAAAAGAAAGTTGCTGCACAATATAGCTTCATAATCTTATATTTTGAGGGGTAGATTTTAATGAGAAGCCTCTGTGTTGCATGGGGAACTTGGAGTCATAAGAATTATTTATGCAGGAAGAAGGAACAAAAATTAATTATTAGGAGCTCAGTAATCACCAAATAAACTCTGAGCTTTGAGGTTAAAAATAGACGACTATCTTCATGTTCAATTACACAGTATCAATTACTAATACAACTGATGTTTCAGTGTCTCAGCGCGACCAGATACCATCTTCTATGGAGATATCTTGGTATTAATTAATGACTGTTTTATTCTAATTATTCACAAAGAAAAATAGGGGCTGTGTCACATTAAAATTAAGATTATCTTAGTTTATCTGGGCTCTTAAACAAAGATCATTCAAAGTAATTATATTTTGAATTAACAGAGATAGGCAATTTATCTCGTTATTTTTTGTTCAAAGACAGGAAAATAAAGATCAGAAATAAGCAAAGTTTCATTTTGAAGATGGTGAGAACCAAACAAACATGTCTTGACTTTTGCAATATTTCCCTTGCTAAAGGGGGAATGAGGGAACTGTAAAAGACGTGACTTTGCAAAGTCAAGTCCTTTTTAAAAGACTCGGATCGAAATTCTTGCTATGCAACAAGGATTCAAGTTTGATTAATTTTCTGCAAGCGACGTGACAGCGGTGTTTTAAAAGATTAATTAAAATTGAAGTGATACGGAGCAGGAATTCAACCTGCAGAGGCGTCCCTGGCGCCTTGGGGGGCTTTGCAAGCGAGTCCCAAGCCCGAACTACGGGCTTTCCCGAGCCTGGGACGCAACTCCCGGTCTCCTGGAGAGGAACGCGGAATTTGGCAGGGCGCCCGCCCGGCCGCCTGGCATCCCGAGCTGGCCGCCAGCTCTCGGGGGTGGGGACGGGGTGTGTCCTGGGGAACCCGCTGCCGGGAGAACTGCTAGCGTAGCTCTCGCCGAGCCAGTGAGGACCAGGGTCACGCCAAGAGGCCGCAGGGGGCTCCCCGCCAGCCTGGAGCTGACAGTCCCCGGCCGCGTCCGCTTCTCCCCGGGGGCGGGGGAGGGCGCCTGCTTTGTGAGCGGGCTCGTGCGGAGCCCCCTCCACGGACGCAAGCTTGCAGGGGTGCGGGGTGTGTGGGGGCACTCTGCGGGGGCGCGTCCACAGTGCCGAGGACGCGGAGGGCTCGGCCGGGGGACCGCCGCGGCTGGGGCCAGAGCGTGGACCTGCGTGGCGACCTCCAGCTCTGGACTCCGGGCGGCCCTTCGCGGTGCCACCGCCTGGGCCACGTCTCCCATCTCCCTGCTCAGTTTCCCGCTCCAGTTCCCCCCTCCCCCCGCATCTTCGTCCCCTCGCTTCACTCCGCGACGCCTTCACCCGAGTAAGAAATTAAGCTGAACACCATTGTAACTGTACTCAAGAAGACACAATCGCGGGAGCCATCGGGGTCACGCGCGGCGGAGAGGCGACGCGGGTGGCGCTGCAGAGGGTACGGTGGGGGAAGAAGGAGGCGTTCGTTTGCAATTAGCCCCCTCAGGGCGAGAACTCCGGTGCCCTCTTCTCTCCAACTGGTCTGGGTCCCGACGGCGAGAGGCCGCGCCTCGCCCCGCTGGCCCGGAGGGACGCGGGCCCGGCAGCCTCCCCGCTGGGGCGGCCCTTAGCGACTCGCGGCGGCGCCGGAAAAGCCCTTCCTCTGCGGCGGGTCCCAGGGGTCGGGGTCTAAAAGGGTCCCTGGGGATACTCCGTGCTGGGAAGGCGACGCGGCTTCTCCTCCCGCTCACGCCTGTCTCTCCCGCCCTCTTCCCGGAGGCCTCGGAGAAGGCCGAGGAGAGGAAGGAGGCGGCGTGCAGACTGTGCGGCTCGGGAGCCGGAGCCCGGGAGACCGACTGAGAAAGGAAGCTCGAGGACGCTGCGGAGGGGCCGTGGGGCGAGGGGACGCCGTGGGGAGGGCCGGGTGGGGGCGAGACGACAGTTCCTTCCCCTCCGAGTGGCGCGGGGGACCTCCTTCCCGGGGAACCCCCACCCAGGTAGCTTCCAACCTCGAGAACAAAGGGTCTGGGAAGCACGGCCGGGGTCGGGGAGCGGACGTGGAGGGAGGCAGGAAGGCAGGCGGTGGGGGTAGGGAGGGCGCCTCCCCACATTTCCTCTCGCGGCCGAGTGATGGAAAGCTCCCTCCAGCAAACGCCTCACTGAGGCCGCTTCCAAATCCGGGAGGGCTCGGGTTCCTTACCTAACGGCTGCACTCTGCTCCCTTCCTCCCCCAGCGTCCCCACCCCCTCCGGGGACCCAGCCCGGGGAGCAGGGAGGCCCGCGGCGCGCGGCGGCGAGGGCGGAACCGCGGGGCAGCAGCGCCCCCTGCAGGTGTGGGGCGCCTCCGCAGACCCGACTCTTAAGGTAGAACCCGCCGGGTCCCCCAACCTGCGCGCGGCCCGCGGTTTCCCCGCGGAGTCAGGGTCCGCGGCCCGCAGCCCTCGCTCCACCCGCTGCGAGTCTCCCTCCCGAAGCGGCCCCGCTGCCCCGAGCGGCCGGAGTCCGCTGATCCCTGCGGCTATTTCCTGGATCCCTCGGCCCCACTACCTGCAGGACGTCGTCCGCGGACGCCCCGCTAGCGACTTCGACTGATAATTCCCTGCGGGTATAAGACGATGCGTAAGTCCCGCATCCGGGCGGAAAGACCAGACGGCGTTTCTTTAACCCTAAAACTTTTATTTTGGTTTATAAAACCAGAAGGCCAGCAGGAAAAGGTTGCTGAGGGTTTATAGTCCATTCATGTGTCTTTTCGCATCCAAGGAACGGTTCGCGATGAGACTGGCGGGCCCGGGAATCTCACTCAGCGCTCACGCCCCGCAAAGCCGGCGGCAGATGCGGTGCTGAGGCCGGGGAGGGGCGGACCCGCAGGGGAACCTCGCAGCGCGCACCTCAATCCACTCTCGCCCGGATGCTTTGTTTATTTAGTGAAAAAACAGTCAATCCACTCTCGCCCGGATGCTTTGTTTATTTAGTGAAAAAACAGGAACATGGAGAAGATCCAAGAGCAGTTTTTCTTTTCTTTCTAACATTTTTTCTTAAGTAAATTGTGTATGCAAGTGAAGTCACTGTCTCTTGGAACTAAGTGTCCTCAGCGAACTCCAGCTTCATGGGGAAAACCTACGATCACTGAGCAGGAAACGGACAAGCCAACTCAGGCTCCCGGGCCATCCGCAGTAAATTCCCTTTCTTTGCTCTTTCCTTCTCCGCGTCCAGGAGAGGGGGGACCCCGGGCTGCCCCAGAGCTCCCGCACACGCAGGACCCAGGGGCGCGGGCGCGGGGAAGGCAGGCGGGCTGCGGGCCGGGCGCGCGGTTTCCCGGCACCGTGGGAACCTCCCTCCCCCAGGGCGCGCGACCTCGGCTCCACCCTGCCAGGCCCGGGGCTGAGTGGTCCACGCGGTGGGCCCCGCCCCGGGGAACCCGAGTCCGCCGATCGGGCCAGAGCGAGGGAAGCTCGCTTGGGCAGGTGCCTCGGGGTCATACCCGCCCCAGGGGTTGCAAACCGCAAGCGAAAGTCGAGAGGGGCAGGAGCTTTTCCACTAATCCGTTTTACACTGCGAAAACCGCAGGCCTGTCGCCTAGGCGGCCACTTTTAAATTGGCAAGCAAACAGACGAAAAACCAAAACAAACGCGCGAGCAGACTTTCTTTCCCTAGGTTCCTCCTTCTCGATGAAAAGCCCGCTTTCTGGTACAGAGAGAAACCAATCCGCGCTCTCGACTGCTCACTGGGGAAGGTGGGGGCTTTTGGGGCGCGCAGGAGGCGCCCGAAACCCCGGGCACCAGGGGCAGCCTGGACGGTGTCCTCATCACGCTCCTGCCCCAGTTTCTCCGTGCGTCGCTCTGCGCCGGCGTCCCGCCTCCCCATGGGTCACGCCGAGGCCGTGTGCGCCGTGCAAGCCCCTTCGCAATCTTCCTCGCTCGGGCTGAAGGGTGGGTGTGGGCGCTTGGGCGTTGGGGCGCGCCGAGGTGTTGACAGAGCCAGGTTCTCCCAGAACACGGGGCGGGAAGGTTAAGAGTTGGATCGCTAGTTTGGGGGGGGGGTCGAGCGACCTCCAGGCCCACCAGAAGAAACACTTGCAGATGCATTTCTAAGCTCACAGTTTTCCCCAGGGAAAAGCAGAAATTGCAGGCCAACTGCCAGCTGAACCGCGCGTCCTGCTAGGGGTGCTCAGGCCCTTGGGGGAACCAGGGAGCCGAGAGAAGTGGGGGCGGGGAACGCTCGAGTCAGGTGGGCTGAGTACCGTGACAGTGGGTGTCTCCTTCCTATGGTGATATATTAAGGCTCTTCAGTGTAAAATCATTTTTAGTCAAATTTGTGGTCGTGGAGGTAGAAGGGAGGAAGGCAGGCAAAAGAAGGAAGAAGAAAAACATTTATTTCAAAAAGAAAACCTAGAAAAAAATTGGGTGATCAAACTGTGCAGAGGAAAGGAGGGAAAGAAAGATGGAAAAGCCTTTTCTTCTTTGTTCTTTGAAAGCCCGAGCACTTTCTTTCAAAATCAAAACGTAGAGAGGCAGTCAGTCTTGGAGTGTGTTTATGCAATTGAGAGATTCTGCTAATTTCTCACGTCTAAAGCATTTGCTGGGTTGAGCAGAGTTTTTAGGTTCTTTCTCACCCAGCCCCTGTTTGAAGCTCAACTCATTTTGATTTAAAGAGATTTGAGATACACATTTCACAAGAGAACGTGTGTGTATACATCTGGACGTGTATATACCCATGCAACAGGGTTTGTATTCTCTCTGCTCTATTTCTAAGACGAGAGATTCTACAGTAAATTACACATGATGAGACTAATTTTTTTCTAGTACTGTCACCAAAGAGAAGAGACTTGAGTTCTCTCGCTCCACTTCTCAATAATAAATCTAAGACAGATAACTTTCTTTATGCGGTCGTGCCCCAGTACCTCTTCTTTCTGGGTTTCTTTCCTTCCCACGTGTGACCCACACACAGCATAAACATCATGTATGGATTTTTTTTCTTAATCAGCCTATAATGCATGATCTGTAACCTAGGCCCATGTTTTAGGTTTTCATTGAAGTTGAGAACACTGTTGAGGATATACTTTTGTTCTTCACGGTGTGTGCACTTTATCAAGGATCTTTGATAGACCAATAAAATGATCATCTTTGCTCTGAATTTACTTCTTTTTGATTAAATGGAAAATAATATTAATGAACTATGTAAACAGTATTTTTTAAATATAAAAACATCAACGAAATAATGAAAAATGAGCCACTGTTGTTCCAAAGGTTCGGGATGGTGGCTTCCCACTTGCAATCATATTTTGGCAAAACTATTTCACATTAATTGAAAAATGATGAAACAGTGCATACACTCCACAGAGAGAGACTTATTCACTTAGCTGTACTACCGACAACTTAAACTATCTGGTTCAAATTACTTAAGTAATGCCTGCTGAAGGAGGAGTTGGAAAATTAGGAGCTGTGGAATTCTTTGTGTGTTTTTGACCTTTTCATGAAGCTTTAATTAAATCTGATTTTTTTTGAGAAAAGCGAAAACTAAAACAGGAACCCCTTAAATGGTCTTATAAAATAATGTGTGATTGCTATAAAAAATGTCTTCCCCAAAGATATTCTAGTGAAACTAGGTGAATACAAATACAACTATTAAGTTTTTCTTTCCAGTAATTTTTCTCTTTCAAATGTAAGACATCTAGGACTTCCGAACATGCACTTGTATTTGTTCTGATAATAGGGAAACCAATGTTGGTTTTCTAAGAGTGTCATCGTTATCAAAGGGCAATGCCAAAATCATTAGATAAGCATCATCTTTCCTAGCACATCACTGTCTACATGAAATTCCATCTTAGAAAATACGTGAGAATAGTATATTTGTTTCAGAAGCTTGAAAATACGATAGAATTTGAAGTATCGAAAATATTATTCCTGGTTGACAATACCCTAGAAGTTGCAGAGTTATCTCTTTTTGAGATGAGTTTAATAATGACTGACTTTAATAATGTTCGAAAACAAGGAAGGATTCCAGTGCAGGCAAGATATGATGAATGGACACGAGGAACAATGAAGCTATTGACGAAACATGCTAACTTTTAGAATTCGATCTAAATTACTATTATTTTTTCCAGTATAGAGGAGGACAGTCAAGTGCATCAATGTTCATCAGATGCAAGGTAATAAAAATGTGAGTGACAGTTAATGGCCTGTGACTGTAATATGATTGTTAGTGTAGGTGAGTTAATGCACTGAAGCATTTGTTCCTGTTTAAAGGAGGTCAGCGGTCCACAGTTGTGATAGGGGAAGTTTCTAGAAAATTGAGGCCCCAAACATGAGGGAAAGAAGGCTAAAAAAGAGAATAAAGCGAAGTCAGTAATTAAGAAACGTTTGTTTTCTGTTTTAGATTTGACTTTAGCCAATTGTTTATGCTAGTTATTTAGACGAAACAAATAGAATATCATTTAATAGGCAGAGGCGCTGATACAATTTCCTCTAAAAGGGTCTGATTCCCGGTATCCAAAGGAAACTGGAATTCAAGTTAGTATTAGAACTTGAATTTGTTCTGCCAGAGTGAAAATTGGTTCTATTAGGCATCAGGCACAGAGCTCTTACAGACCTGGCTAGAGCTGTAGATATGATATGTCCAACTAGCTGAAATAATAAAGTCTTAAGTAGTGCTGGACGTGCTTTGGAAAACCATCCAGGGGGTTTGAATTTTTTTTTTTTTTTTAACGAAAGTTTCCTAATTTTACAGTTCTCGTAAATCTGGAACAAGTCTAATTAAGGTCATCAGAGCGAGTGAAAACCTAATGAGATAACATGATAAGAATAATTTAAAATGTGAAATATTCAATTGTGTACAATCTTAGCCAGGATTCTTTCCTGAACACTTTTCTTACTCACTGGCCTATCCTTCCTTCTCATTACAGGTTTATAGCACTCTGGGGGAAACCCCTGGAAGAAAGGATACTATCAGACAGATACACTATCCAAAAGAGTAAAAGTTAGTGTTTAACTATAGAAATAAAAATCTAAACAACAACCACCAAAAAGGAAAATAAACTTTACTTGGATGAACAGCTATGTCCAATATATTAAGAGGAGTGGGAAAAATATATACGTCATCCAAAAGTTCATAATTTATTAAATATAGGATGATTCAAATAAATTAGATTCATAATACACATGTAGATTTATGTATATAAACATAATGATCTTTAATATAGTAAATGAAATAAATTGATGGAAACCTTGGCATGTTCCTTATTTGAAAATATTCAATAGTGTTCATGAAATGGTTGACTGTACATTTTAGGAATTTAAAAATTACTAATGAGAAATAGAATATTAGACAATAGAAAAATTAAAATAAATTTAAATTCTCCTCAATTTATCATAGCACTATATTTTCTATTTTCTTTTTGAGCAGGAAATTTATCAATTTACTATTTTGGCATCAATCTTTCCTTCTTTCTGTTTTATTTCCTTATGAACAAATGTTATTAGCTAAGTTAATAGTACCAACTACAGTAATCATAAAATCTCAGAGGTAAAGTTTTGGCATGGATAGTAATTCAAATGCAGAAGTACTTATGGATAACTCAGAAAGCTAACTTATTTTACTTAATTCTTTTCTTATCCTGTATTCATCTTGTTGCCACCAGATTTTTAACTTCTTTTGTCCTACAATGACAGATACCAATATTTTCTTTTTTTTCTTTTTGTTTTCTGTTTTTTTATTTATCACATATACAAGGGAACCAAACCAAGATACCGATATTTTCAAGACATGTAAAAATAAATGCCATCTTCAACAAGTTTTGTTATTTGGAACTTGAACTTAGCCTGTTCAAGCTATTTTACAAATGGTTAAAAGTAGATGAAGGAAGCAGTTTGCATTTCTTTTTGCTGATTAAACAAAAAATTGAGAAATATTCCTCAGAATAAATTTAGGTATTTTTTAGTTCTTATGAAATATCTGTTGGCTCCAAAAATCACTTGAGTAACAACAACAACAACAAAAAAGCCCCATTAAATGTTAATGCCCACCCGGCCACTTAAAAGTAGTTCTGTAGACTTTACCAGAAGCTGCATGTCACAGTCCAGCTCTTACCAGTTTTTTTCCCCTGCTCGATTCAAAGGAGATTGCTTTGCCCTGTGGGAGTCTTGCTCTTCCCAACAAGCGTGGAAAAAAAATGCAATAGGCAGTTCCAGGAGTGTCGCCTTTGACAGCATGTCTCAGGGGACTTAATATTCTAGGTGGCAAGTGGCCAAAATAAGTAGGAAACTTAAGTAATTGCCAAGCTACGATGCTGAAGAATGTACTGCCCTAGCTAACTGGAAAGAGGAAAGACAGTTTCTGTTAAGAAGAACTGGAAACTGAATAGCCAATGGTGAGGGAGGAGTGATTCCTTGTGTGTGTATGTGTAGGGGAAAGAATAAACATTTGTAGATTTTTATAACAATCTTGTAATTTGAGACTAGCTTTGTTTATTTGAATATCGCTTCTCTTCATGCTTTAGAAATCAAAATTCTTTTTTTCTTTTTTTTTTTTTAAATACATTTTATTTATTTATTAGAGACAGGATCTTGCTTTGTTGCCCAGGCTGGAGTGCAGTGGCTCTGCAACTTCGACCTCCCAGGCTTAAGTGATCCTCCTGCCTCAGCCTCCCGAGTACCTGGGACTACAGGCACACACCACCATGCCCAGCTAATTTTTCTATTTTTAGTAGAGACAGGTCTCATTCTTGCTCAGGCTGGTCTCAAACTCCTGGCCTCAACTGATCCTCCAGGCTCAGCCTCCCAAAGTGCTAGGATTACAGGTGTGAACCACCGTACCTGGTCCTAAAGATTTTCTATCTTCCAACTTACCCCAGATGACAGTTTTACCAACTGTTCCTCTGACGGGTAACACAAATCACCATTTCCAATTTGGTAGCCCCCTTTTCATCACTTTTCCAGCCTCTACTAATCCTTTGTTAACTACTTTTCCAGCCTTTGCTAACAATTTCCGTGCTTCTTTTTTCAGCCTCTATCCATTACCCACTCCCCAAATCAAAGCCACGTATTTTAGGTTTTGTTCTGGCTTCACTCCCGGTATACCAATAATCGTACCAGTCAGGAGAGCAGAGCCATCAAGAGCATGGTAGAAGGAGGGATTTATTATAGGAATTAGAGACATCACACGAATGGCAGAGAAATGAGGGAGGTGCAGGTCTGGGAGGGGAGTAAAAGGATCCAAAGAAGAGTCATCATCCAGTCGGCCTGAAACGGTGGCTGCAGCTGCAGAGAAATCAGAGATGGGAGCCCTATTCAGGCCTCACAGTGCCACCCGGCAGGAGAACTTCCCAACATGTCTCTGGGAACCTCTTGCCTCTGTGGGTCTGCGTCCACACACGGGGGATTTGCCCGGGGCTGCTGTTGGTCTTGGGGCAAAGGTTGGGAATGTAAGCTGAGCGCAGCATGCAAGAGACGACGAGCAGCTGCATGGCTGGGGCCTGCCAAGTGCCCCTGAGTCCCCACCTTCTCTGACCGTAGATCTCCTGTGGGTAATGGCTGCTGCTTCACTTCTGCCTTCCACGGTTCATTCAAGTTCCTCTTTTGGCCAATTGTAACTTGGAACAGACAAGGAAAGGGATTCTGGGAATTGCAGTTTATCGATCGAGTGGACGATAGCACAGTCCGGCACACACCCCATGCATTCTCCCTCGCCTCCCGGGGAAATGGTATCACTTTTGTTTGAGGTCCCCCGGGAGAGGCATAGAAGTGCCGAAATCCAGGCATTTATGTGCGTGTGGCAAGTCGGATGGAGAGGAGGGAAGGATGGTGCTGTTATGGTTTTGAATGGTTGGGCCAACTCTATTTTCTGATGGAAAATATAACTCAGCCTGACTACTCTTGGTGTCCCAGAATTATTTTCCAACATCTGATTTCACACTAACTTTTAGGCCCCTTGTCATCTGTGTTGTGTTCCTGCCATTCTGTTAAATTTGATCTTATCGAGGATACTAATGACTTCTTGGATGCTAAATCCGATGGACATGATTTGGTTTTTATCTTATTTGATTTCTTTGGTGGGGGGCGAGCTGACCATTTTCTCCTTTATACTCTTTTTTTTCGAGGTTTCTGGGATGGTTTCTTCTTTCGGGATTTCTTTTGTTCTGTCCATCCTGTAAATATTTGTGTTAGAATTGTATGCAGGGCTCTTTTCTATTCAGTGGTGTGCGAGAGCCGGCTCACAGCAGCTCGCAAGAACTAACTGGGTGCAATGACTTCACAACTCTGCGCTCACTGATGACAAGTTGGTAGCTTGAAATTGACCACGGTGGGAGTATTTACACCACAGACATCAGCAGATGCTACAGATCTGGCCACCCCTCCTGGAGAGCTGATTGTTAAACACTTAACAGCATCGCTGCTTCTGTTCTTGCCCCTCATGCTGTCCCTGGGTAATCCGCAGTTACATTCTCAAGCACTGTCCCTATATTGACGACTAACGCATCTTTCATCTCCAGTTAAGATCTGTCTTTAAGCCCAGTGTTTTCTGTACCTTCTGACTTCACTTGGCTGTTCCACAAGCGTATCATATTTCCCCTTAAAACTACTCTTTTTAAAATAATTTTTTTTTGAGACAGAGTCTCACTGTGTTGCCCAGGCTAGAGTGCTGTGGCATCAGCCTAACTCACAGCAACCTCAAACTCCTGGACTCAAGCGATCCTCCTGCCTCAGCCTCCCGAGTAGCTGGGACTACAGGCATGTGTCACCATGGCTGGCTAATTTTTTTTCTATATATTTTTAGTCGTCCAGATAATTTCTTCCAATTTTTTTTTTTAGTAGAGACAGGGTTTTGCTCTTGCTCAGGCTGGTCTCGAACTCCTGACCTTGAGCAATCCTCCCACCTGGCCTCCCAGGGAGCTAGGATTACAGGTGTGAGCCACCACACCAGGTCTGCTCCAGGGCTTTTAATGTGCAGTGCTCACTCTTCAAAATGCCCTGAGGTTTCACCCTCCCCTTCTCCATTCACTCCCTCATCCTTTAACTTAAAAATTGCTTCTTCTGTGTGGCAGAGAAAATGCTTTGTGTGTTCATTAAACCATTCATTTTCTTCCTGGGACCCAGAACACCCACATCACCCAACTCTCTTGCATCTAAATGGGGCTGGGTGGCTAGTTCTGGCAATAGAATGAAAATGAAGGTTGTGCGTGTGACTTCCAGGCCCGAGTTGAGAATCTGATGTGACTTTCCCACCATCCCCTCCCCTGGCCCTCCCTGACCCGCCCACCCCGCCCCCCAAATGCCAGTTGGATGATAAGTTAGTTTTAAAAATTTTTTTTAATCCCTCCCTTGCTCCGCTTTTTTTTCCTCCTAGGGTCGCTTTGAAGCTGTAAGCTGGTATGTTCGAAAGGTGGAAGCGGCCTGGCTCCCTGAGATATCTTTGGAGAAGAGCACCAGGAAATCTGCTGGAGCTGAACAAAAATATAAATATTTATTGTGTGAAATCATTGATATTTAGGGTTGTTTTACCAGCTAGTAATAAATATCCTGATTAATGTAGTTTGGGAATCTGTTCCTATATCCCCTTTAGACTTGATTGGGTACCTCTCCATTTGTTCCTGTAGCCCTCTGTACTTATTTCTAATATAGAATTTATCTCTATATAACATAAATGCCTATTTTTTTGTTTCTTTATGGCAGCTGTAAGTTCTTTGAGGCCAGGGACTGTATCTTGTTCACTGTTGCCTGAAATAGCATCCCACACCACTGCGTCTGGTTTGCCAGCTTGCTACACAGACGTTCTTTGGTCCTTTCTACTTCTTCTTCTGTTTTTTTTTTTAGAGACAGGCTCTGGTTCTGTCACCCAGGCTAGAGTGCAATGCCATAATCATAGCTCACTGTGACCTTGAATGCCTCGGCTCAAGAGATCCTCCTGCCTCTCGCCTGGCTAATTTTTTTATTTTTATTTTTTGTAGAGATAGGGATCTCACTATGTTGCCCAGGCTGGTCTCAAACTTCTGGCCTCAGTCCATCCTCCCACCTTGGCCTCTCAAAGTGCTGAGATTACAGCTGTGAGCCATGGTGCCCAGCCATAATCCTTTCTGTTAATTAATTAAGGCCTCACATTTGTATGAAGTCCAGAATCTCTCTTTTCAAGCTGTTCATCTCCCCTTGGTTTTCCCAGAATAACGAGGGCTGTTTCAATCCAAAGGGGTAAGTGCTGCTTGCAAACATCAGGCAGAGAAAAAGCTAGAGAATTGAATCGGTTCCCCAGTGGGCTCTGGGTTAGGGCTGCTGCTGCTTATGTCATTGCCCTGTGGCTGTCACCGCTGAAGAGAGAGTTAGCCCAGGCCCATGATGATGTTCCTGCCAGTCCAGATCTCTGCAGACGCCCACGCGTGGGCTCCCAAAGAACAGCTCTTGTAGGTCACATTTGTGTTCAGTCATTGTTCCCGAGACTGAACTGCTGGGGCGAAGTGGCTGGATCCAGAGAAGTTTGCCACCCTCAATTTCACACTCTGTCGGAGCTGTTCCTCCTTTTTGGCCTTGTAGGCCCCGGGTCACCTGTGCAGAATTCTTCTCTGTCTCATGGTGAGTCCCCCCTTTGAAGCCTTTTGATGTCCTTTGTTCCCAACAGTTCTTAAGCCTTCGGAGTGGTTGCAAGGACATTGAATCTCAAAGAGAAGGGGCCAGGGTTTCATTGCTTTCTTCCCAGGATGCTTCTTGGTCCCCAGGCAGATTTGCTCCCAGTGACCACCTCTGCATGCCAAGCTTTGAGGGACAGACTTTGTAAGGTCACAGAAGGTTCTCTTACCCTTTCTCCCCAAGCAGTAGGTGCCTGTTCATCAGATATTTACATAACTAAGAGAGGGCACTCATTGATTTTTCCTGAACAAAACAACAGATACATTCTACATTCTTTTTTCTTTTTTTTTTTTCTTTTTTTGAGACAGAGTCTTGCTCTATCGCCCAGTGCAGTGGTGTCAGCATAGCTCAATACAGCTTCAAACTCCTGGGCTCAAGCGATCCTCCTGCCTCAACCTCCCAAGTAGCTAGGATTACAGGCCTGTGCCACCATACCCAGCTAATTTTTCTATTTTTTGTTTTGTTGTGTTTTCTTTTTTGGAGACAGGGTCTCACTCTCTCACTTGGGCTAGAGTACAGTGACATCATCACAGCTCACTACAACCTCAAACTCCTGGACTTGAGCGATCCTCCTGCCTTAGCCTCTCAAGTAGTCGGGACTACAGGCACGCACCACCACGTCCTGCTAATTTTTCTATTTTTAGTAGAGACAGGGTCTTCCTCTTCCTCAGGCTGGTCTCCAGCTAAGCGATCCTCCTGCCTCAGCCTCCCAGAGTGTTAGGATTATAGGCGTGAGCCCCTATGCCCAGCCAAAAGAAGCAGATACGTTCTAAAGTGACTTTCTCTGTTCAGTGAAACTGGTAGTCTTCAAATTTTTAAATCTCTGGATCCCTTTTTACTCTTAAAGATTATTGGGCTTTTATTTTGTGGGTTCTATTTATCTATATTTACTATACTAGAAATTAAAACAACAAAAGTTTTAAAAATATATATTCATTAATTTATTTTAAAATAACAATAATAAACTCTGTACATGTTAACACAAATAATATATATTTTATGAAATAACTATATTTTCCAAAACAAAAGGGATTTAGTGAGAAGAATGGTATTGTTTTATATTTTTGCAAATTTCTTTAATATCTGGCTTAATAGAAGACACTAGATTCTCATACTGGCTTCTGTTTTTAATCTGCTACAATATGTTATTTACATTGAAGTAGGCTGGGTATGGTGGCTCATGCCTGTAATCCTAGCAATTTGGGAGGCCAAAGTGGGAGAATTGCTTGAGACCAGGAGTTTGAGACCAGCCTGGACAACATAGCAAGACCCCATCTCTACAAAAAATACAAAAATTAGCTGGGTGTATTGGCATGTACCTGTAGTCCCAGCTACTCGGGAGGCTGAGGCAGGAGGATCACTTTAGCCCAGGAGTCTGAGGTTGCAGTGAGGTCTAGCCAAGGTGACAGAGCATGGCCCTGTCTCCAAAAATAAAAAAAAAGACCTAATTAATACATTTACTAGTTCTACCAGCCTCCATGTATACATAAACTAGAAGTAAAATTTAAAGAAAGAAACTGAAAGACTATTTCAGTACCCAATTAAAGTTCAAACTATTCTCACACATTTTTAAATTAGTCTTTCACTTTTCACCAAAATATTTACCTTGGCTTTGAGTAGCGTCTGCCTTCTAAAGTGTGGAAGCCTTTATAACCTTGGTTCTGTATTGTTATAGTATCCTCACAAATGAGATGGTTCTGAAATATGGTATATATGTTTATTCTAAGTGATAAACTTCTTGGACAATGTGCAGATTTCCACTGGCTGTAGGGAAATACTCAATATGTTATTGAATATTTTGTAGGTTTCAGGGGCAAAATTGAAATGATGTCCTTGAATTATTTGCCAATAAAATTCAAGGGGGAACAGTTTCAAATGGTTAAAATGGAAAATGTTATGTGTATTTTACCAAAATAAAAAAAAATCCAAGGGGGAAAATACCAGAAAAATATGAGAAAAACGTTTACATACATTGAAAGAGTTCTGGTATTGCCTTGAATAAATAATGCAATTGCATGAAGCTCTTTGATTACAGGTGTGAGCCACTGTACCCGGCCTGTCATGATGTTTTGAGTTTATGTTTTCTCTCTTACCTGGTAGAACCCAAATTTCAGAAAAACATTATTTTCTTAATCAACCTCATTTGTCATGAGAAGTCACATTCTTAAGAGGGACAGCAGCTTTGGCAAAAACCAGCCGATGAGCACATCTGAGAAAGCATTCCAACACAAAAATCTTACTCTCTTTCTGAAGTGCTAGCATGCTGCTCAGGTTTATGTGGGACAGATTTCTTCCCATTTCATAGCTGGAGGATGTTAGAGTAAATCAGTTCAGCTGTTTTTCTATAAAATGATTAAAAAAAAAAAATCCTGGTGACCTTTTTCTGCCCTCAAATAACTTTAAGAATAGTTGGACATAAAACCTTCAAACTCTACATATTCATAGCTCTCTGAGGAATATAATCATTGTTAGTTTGAGAAAAAGCTTAGTATTTTTTTGAGTTGGAAAGCTCTACTATTACATGTTTGCACATGCTTGGTATGTAACTCTTCATCTGCTGATGAAAACTGATAGGAGACCTTTAGAGCATATGTGTAGATGCTGGTTTTTTACTTTATTTACCATGTCGTAGAACTTACAAAAGTATATGGAATTTATGCAGTGACCTTTATATTGAAGTTAAAACTTTATATCTGTTAGGCAATATAAAAAGAGATCCTACTATGACATTGCAGAAGTTACATAGGAAATATCACAATGGCGACCCCAAAGAAATGATCTCAGCCCTGTTCAGGTCCTGTCAAAGGAGACTGAGTGTTCTGGCACTCCATGGGAAAGAGTATTTTGGGAGGCTTCATAAAAGATTTTTACACGCATTCTGCACGGAGCCCTAACCAAAGATTGTTGATTGCTAGTGTGGCTGGGAGATCTGGGATTTAAAAATAACTTTCATCCGAGTTCCATTTAGAACTTTGAAGATAGCCAATTCCTCAATGCCTCATACATAACCCCTGTATGTTTGGCTACCACCCAAAAACGCGAGACCTTTGTATCATCTTCTCCTATGGTTTAAGCTCTGTATTGTCCAAAATTTATCTTCCATCCTAGGGTGGAAAGAGTTCTCTGCTGTGATTAGCCCCAGGGTACTGCACTATGCCCTGTTGGTTTCCTCGAGGGGTGTCTACACCTGTTAGGGCTTGAATTGTGTCTCCCTCCCCCAATGCGTATGTTGAAGTCCTAACCTCCAGTACTTGAATGTGACCTTATTTGGAGAAAGGATCTTTATAGAGGTAATGAAGTTAAAATGAGGTCATTAGACTGGGCTCTAATCCAATGAGACTGGTATCTTTATAAAAAGGGGAAATTTAGACACAGAAACGGACACACATAGAGGGAAGGCGAAGTGAAAACACAGGGTGAAGACGGCCGTCTACAAGCCAAGGGGAGAGGCCTGGACCAGACCCTTCCCTTGCAGCCCCAAAAGGGACCAACTCTGCTGACTCTTTTGGACAATTTTGGACTTCTAGCCTCCAGAACTATGAGAAAAAAAAAATATTGCTGTTGTTTAGGCCACCCACTCTGTGTGCTTTGTTAGGACAACCCTAATAAACTAATACAACACTTCTATAAATTATCCCTTCATTTAACAGTTTGAGTGTGGCTGTCATCCTGTTGGAACTGGACTGATCTAGAGCTATGATCTATCAATCTGTACCTTATTTACTTCAACCTTTTTTTTCTGTTAAAAAATTGACATGGCCATCGAGTGTAGAATAATAGACATTGGAGACTGATGGGTAAGAGGGCGGGAGGGGCGTGAGGGATGAGAAATTACTTAACAGGTACAATGTGCTCTATGAAGGTGATGGATACACTAAAGCCCCAGACTTCTCCGCTGTGTAATATGCCCATGTAACAAAACTGCACTTGCACCCCTTAAATTCCTACAAATAAAAAAAAAAGAAATTGAACACTGTAGATTCATGAGTCTCTTTCATGTCAATAAATACGCTTGTGAACACATTCTGGATGTATTTAGCAAGTCTGATTTGAAGTGCTCCTCTAAGGCCATCCCATACCTGGACTATTTCCACCTGCATGGAGAAAGGACTCCTTGGGAACCATCTGTCCCTCCAGGATGCTGTGATTCATTGGTCACTTTGACCAAAGTCATCCGTGGAATAACTTGATAACAGTGTTATTCTTGTGCATAGAAACATTTTAATCCTCTCCCAAATTAAACCAGTAACCAATTGTTGCCTTTCTGATAACGAACACATCTGTTCTATGGAAATCTGTTTTAGTGTCTCGAACTCCTGGCCCCAAGAGATCCTCCCTCCTCAGCCTCCCAAAATGCTAGGACTACGGGCCTGAAATCTCTTTTATTGTAAAGGGGCAATACATTTGTCTTAGCATTATATCTCAGGCCTTGTATTTTCAAATTGCTATTTCTTTGTTTCTAGTACTTTATTATATCCAATTTTTCTATTTTTTATTTTTAATTTTTTTTTTAGAGACAGGGTTTCACTCTGTCACCCAGGCTGGAGTGCAGAGGTGCGATCATAGCTCACTGCAGCCTCCAACTCCTGGGCTCAAGTGATCCTCCTTCGTGCCACGATGTCAGACTTAAATCCATTTTTTTTTTTTTAAAGAACATCACTAAAGAAGAGGAAACATTTGGTGTTCCTGGTTTTTAAAAAGGGAACAAAAAAATGCAAAAGCTTTTCACTGGAAATACCCTTTTTTTAAAAAAAAAAAAACCTTCTCTGCTGAATTAAAATTTAACAGTGTCAAAAATGGTGAAATCAAGTTTCATGCCCACTTGTCTATCTTGCATAATTAGCAAAGTAGGTCTTTCAAACAGAATTAGCCTAAGAAGAACGGACAGTTTCGGAAAAAAGAAATTTAACAGCCTTGCGGGAAATATAACTAGAAATTGAAAATGCAATCCACATTACGTTCGAGCTGCTGAATGTGACTTGGGTGTATGAAGGGTGGCCTGGTAAATCGCCTCAGCCACCAAGCATCTTAAAACATCGCATGGAAAGCAGCACTGGTCACTCAGGCCACTATTTATTTCACTGTGGCTTTCAAGATAACATGGTGTCCATTTTTTAACAACATTTAACATGTTCATCATCTCCCTTTGCCTGAGCACTTATAGCAAAATTATTAGTGCTTATGGCTTACTGCAGACAGTATTTATGCTGCTTTTCAGAAGCCATTTTTATCTGTTGGGGGGAAAAAAAAATCCCGCTGCAGGATTTTCAACCTTTTAGGCTAACATCTGACTCTATTAGCTCCTAAAGAGAAGAACCATAAATAATCTTCCTATTCTACGTTCTATGCTTTTAGCTAAAGCATTAATCATAGAGGCTTTTTTTTTTTCTTTGCCTCATGAGAAAAACCAGTCTTATAGTTTAAAAATTTTGGTTTACAAAATATGGTTTTTAGGGGAGGCAGCGGTGGAGGGTGGAGATAGGGGAGGGGGAGACTTCGCTGGGTTTTTTGAAGAAAAAACCTTGGGAACAAATGGGCTTTTGCTTTCCAGGGCCAAATCATATCTCGGAGACCTCGCTGGTCGTAAATTTGGGGGGAGGGGAGTTATGTTAACTCTTTCAGGTCATAAGGGTGCCATTTGTTCCCTACAGTAACAATGCTTTTGGGCCATCCTGTGCCCTGAGCAGTTGATGTTCCTTTTGAAGAGCTTAATTTTAAAAACCTACTTGCAGGGGTGACTTTGGAACACAATTAAGGTTGATTAATTGTGTTTCTTTTTATATGGGCTCTCTCTGAAATTCACATGCATACAGTTTAATTATTACTATTATTTGTCTTGTTATTGAAGTGAAAGGTGTTCCTGGATGCATTTCATTCAGTAAATAGACATTTTTTTCCTTATAAAGTGATCATAGGAGAGCAGTTTTTAACACAATTCTTGATTTTTCTCCCTCTCTTTTTTTTTTTTTTCCAAAGACACATCATCTTCAGGAGTTAGCGGGGCTTAATGGTGCTAGTTCTGGTTCAACCATTAATTCCTTAAGTCATTTGCTTCTTGAACTATGTTTATGCTAGGTCAGTAACTCACTTCTGAGCCTTCAAAATGGCTTGTTTAATTTGATTTTACCTATGTACAAAATTTTCCTTTTAATTTTGCGAATGCTTCAGTACTATTTCTGATTTGACTTGGCTTAGCTCAGACTTGGAAGGAATAATTTCAATTGACTTGGATTAATAGTAGTAATGATTTAATAAGTGGGAGTGTTATTCATCCTTAAATGTATATCTGGTCTTGAAATCTCTAATTTCTGTAATAGGCTGTAAATGGGCATAAAATGACTAAGCCACCACCTAAAAATTTTTCCTATACTTCTCAAAATTCCTTTAATAAAAAAATCAAACAATGCATCAGATTTTCTTTCTTTTTCATGAATCTTGAAGAACTTTATCACACTGATTTATCTTTAGAGTTTCTTTTCTCTCATTCTGTTCACCATTAAGCTGCTATTTTCAGCTCGGTGTAGTGGCTCATGCCTATAATCCCAACACTTAGGGAGCTTGTCTCTGAAAAAACAAAAAACAAAAACCACCCCCCCATTCTCTCATCATTTAAATATTATTGTCCCCAAGAAACTTAATTGATAAGGAAAGCTAAAACATTATTTTCATTAAGGAATAGCATATTTTTTCTTTCTGAAAATGTGAACTGTAGACTTCCAAATTTCTCCCTTTGCCTTGGCTTCTTGGGTGCTTAGACCAAAATGCTGTTCTCAGTTCCTAGAAACATATTTTCTTTTTTCTTTTCCCTTGAACCCGATTTCTTTTTTCTTTTTTTTTTTTTTGAGACAGAGTCTCACTGTGTTGCCAGGCCTAGAGTGAGTGCCGTGGCGTCATCCTAGCTCACAGCAACCTCAAACTCCTGGGCTCAAGCAATCCTCCTGCCTCAGCCTCCCCAGCAGCTGGGACTACAGGCATGCGCCACCATGCCCGGCTAATTTTTTCTATATATTTTTAGTTGTCCAGATCATTTCTTTCTGTTTTTTTTTTTTTTTTAGTAGAGATTTTGATATAACTTCCTGAAAAGAAATTTGTAGTATGGAGGTCTAAATAATATTGAGCAGTTGATCTTCACTTGATAATTATACAAATTATCTGTGAGTTTTTAGAGCTGATTCTGCCCTTAACTGTTATTCTCAAGACATGTCTCAAAATCCTTTATAGAAGGGGACTCCTATTGGTTAAGTGAACTAGTAGGTTCATACACACTGTCTTGTCTTTGGCTTAGCAAATCTAGAAAACAATTACTCTTGGTTTAATTTCTTTAGGGACTTATTATTCAAACATTTTACTATTCGATTAATTGGCTCAGACAGCCAATTTTTAAAAGTAAATCTTTACAATTGTGTATGACTTTTAATTTATAAATCTAAGAGTTTCCAAAGACATTTTTTTAAAGCAATGGTCCTTTTCTTTCCCCAAAGGGAAATGTGAACACACTTACAGTTTGTCAATCATAAAAAAACAAAACAATTATCTAAATGAAGCATGGGTGAGGAAAAGATTTTCACCTATTTATTTTTCCTTATTTTCTTATCCCTTTCCCCATCCAAAGCAGTCACCAAACTGAAACCCTAGTTATCTGCGTGACGCAGGTTAAAAGCCATTACATTGATGTCAAGCAAATAAACAAACAAATTAACAGACGTGAACAGTGCTCACTTAGGGTACACGGTGTGGTGAAGTCAGGCAGGGGGCTATTACAGGACAAAGAGTCAGGTCAATGTTCCATTTCACTATAATTCAATTTTTAAGAAGAAAATGGACTTGTATTTCAGCTCTTGATCTGGCTGGAACATTCTGTACCTAAACATTATTAGTACTTTTATTTTATGTGGACTATATATAGAGATTAGTAAGAAAAATTATTCAAACTTGAAATTCTGGCAAAAAGATTACTGACTGCCATATCGTACTAAAGAATTGTCTAACAAATCCGCCTTCAAATCATTGATTTTCTAGGTAAATTCATCTTTTTCTCCCTCATGATTCATTATTGAAGAGAAAAAAATTCTGCAAAGATAGATAACTTATAGATTAATACATTACAAATGATTTTTTTTCTGATAGAGATACTAATGGTTTCTAGCCAATAGAAGTAGTGGCTCAGTTATAGATTTATTGCCTTGTAGAACATAAAACAAATTTTGTATCTAACTCCACAATCGCATTTCAACAATCTTTCTTTCATTGGTCATAAACAATATTCCCTTCTAACATTTATTTTTTGAACCAGCTCTAGCATCCTGCTTGTTTCCTCACTAATGAGTTAAATAAATCTTTGATATATGCTCACGGCATATTTATACAAGAATCATTTTTTTTTAACATTTTGAAATATATACTGGAGAGCTCATTGTGAAAAGAATTGTTTAGTGAAAATACATCAGTTTCCTGTTCTTGACTTCCTATTTGGTCTTTGGCATTATTAAAAAGTGTATTGTTTAAAAAATAAAAGTTGAGTAATGAATGTTAAAAACTTAAATTTGAACCCAAATCAAATTTCACTTGAGACACTTTTATAAGACATTGTATAGAGTTTTCATCTGCATGTATATTAGGCAGTTATAGCATAAACAGGAAATAGCATCATAATGCAATAATTACAATAGCTAGGACAAAAATCCTACAAAAGGAAGGAAAAAATGCAGTATTTTAAAGTGGCATGTTATAATATCCCATTAATGTTACATTTGAAGACATGGTTATAGTTATTCCATTTTCCGGTTGATTAACATGTATATAAAGTTGGAGAATATAATATGAAATGAATGGTGATGTTGGGGGAGAAAGATCACAGGGAGAAGAGAGGGGAAAGAGATAAGCTGAGAGAAAAAAGAATAAAGTGTGATGGAAGAAGAAATAGAAATGAAGCAATAGAGAGAGAAGGAGAATAGCCCCTTTTAAATGTATCGATCCACATTATTTGCAATAGGAAAAAAGAGGGCAGAGAATTCTTTAAATTGGTTTTTTTTTGCTTGCTTAAATTACTGACATGTCATTAAGAATAAATTAGGGTGAATGTTCCCTGAGCACCCAAAGCATCAGTCCTCCTTCCTCCAGCATCTCATGGCCCCCGGTTGCCCTTGCCTGGACGCATTTCTCTCTGCAGTCCCAGCAGACCTGCCCCTGTGTGCACAGTGACCGAGGCAGCAGACCTTGCCCAGAGATCTCTGCCACATCCCACTGCGACTTTCCTGTGACCCCTTAACTTTGGTCCTTACCCCTCACTTCAAAACAGCTAGCTAATATGACAAGCTATTTTGTGCTCTATTAATCTAAATTTTCTATGAGGAGCAATATGGGTCTGTCAAAAGAAGCCTCCCACAGCTAAAATGCTTTAGATGTACTAAAGAATTTGAAAACGAAGTTTTAGGCACTTTCGCAAATCAAGGAGAAAATCATTTTGTTCAGATGGGACCATCTGTCAATGTACCTTCAAGAGTTTGCTGTTCACTCTTCAATTCGTATCAAGAAACTCTGAGAAATACATACTTTGTATGGATTTATGACAATTGAAAACATATGCTTTATGGTATGGCTTTAAGCTCTGCTATTTCGCAGATTATCTATAGCAGACTCTATAATGGGCAAGAGAAGAGATTTGAACATAGAAATATCAGATTCCTTAAGTACGTGGAACTCTCTGCTGTTGAGATTTCTTGCCATGCTAAGTACAAGAGCACATCTGGCTTGTACTCAGAAGGAGAACAAAGACATTTGCCTTTCACCAATGACAGTCAGACAAGCAATCAGATACTGGATTTAAAGACCGACATGGCTCACGGGTTTCCCCTGCATTCGTCAGTTGTGAGAGCTAGTGAAGTTCTGCTCAAATTAGCACTGATGTGTCAGAAAGTTTTTGAAAAGTCACACAGCTTTCAATCTGCTAGAACACAAATGGAAAATTATCAAATTTCTAGTTTTCCCAAGGGGTGAGCACAATTCTCAAGCAATGACAATTAGGTAAGTACCGTGAAAACACTCAGGTAAAGCAGAGACTTCGCAAGATGATATACTTCATAATTTTACCTACTGCTGCTTCACAGAAGTGATGGTTACTTTGTCTGTCATTGCTAAGAAGGAAGAAATTGAAAGCCAGTGTGTTACCTTCTCAGTTCTTACTGCAGACTCTACATCCTTGCAGCCACAGCCAACACGTGGGACACACTTCAGTAAGAACACAAGTTCGACTGCGGCGAATTTGAACAGAAGAAGATGGTTTATGAGATTTCTAGGCCCTCTCTTTTATAGTATTTCTGATGTTTTCATCTTTCTTAAATTCAAAAGAATGCAGTGTTCAAAAAAGATGAAGGATGTGAAGTGTATGTATTGTTACAATAGCAATTCAATGACTCGAGAGTCCACTATGTCCTCAAAAATATATAAATAATCATGAATTGCTACAACCTGCTCATTACCATGGCAGGTTGAGCTTCCCCTTCATGACCAATCACAGGCATGGGATTATTTTACCACTAGGCCCACTCATTAAAGAAAATAAGTCTCTGGATGTTACAAGGACATGGTGTTTTTAAATTGATAATCAGAAAAACAGAATTCACTTTTTTGAATGATGCCAGTATGTTGGCTACAAAATAAAAAAATGATCATCTGCTGTATTTGAAGATAAAAGAATACAATATCATTAAAAATAAGTGTCAGAAAGGTCCTAGGACTTCATGGTCTCTCAATTCTCCCAGCAACCTTCCTATGCCCACTGTCCTGACGGACCAGAGTGTCATGGCGGTGTGTGCAAAGTCACTGAGCCATCTCACTGAGTCACTGAGTCTTCTCTCTGGCTCCGTGATACCCAATTTGTGTCTTCAATCAGGCAGAATAAACTGCATTAGCCATTCATTTATCCTCTGTTTTCTAAATTGCCTAAAAAGCATATACTATGAAGGGGGAAAAAAAACACTCTGCCTAAAGCATCCATAAACATTCACTGAGCACAATTAAAATGAACAGATTCACTGAAATGATGTAAAAAATTAATTCCTTAGCGTTAACAAATAACCTTTATATGACATTTTATAGTATTTTTTTTCCAATTGTCATTAATAATCTTAAAATTATGTATTAATTTATCAGGCATCTCAAATAGAGCAGTCAACAAGAGAGAACAACATATTAGCATATGTTCCTTAATGGTGTACACAAAGAGCTGAAGAATCTCCAGGGACTGATTAATGGAGAGTGTATATTATTCAGGCCTGTTCTTTCCATTTTGTTTCCTGTTGCCAAGACTTGAGACCTTTCACTACTGATTAACCCTATTTCCACCAAAGACTGGCAGAGGAGTTGAATGCTGTGGATGTTAAATCGATCCACTTGGTTGGGTGTGTCTGCCGCTGCAGTGGGTGAGGGGTGTTGCCGGACGAGGCAGGCTTTCAGAACTAAACACTGTGTTAAACCAAAGAGAAAGTATTGACTATTTTGATTATTGGATCGTATGTTAAATCCTCTGATCCATGCTATATTCTCCACTTTGAGTTAAATAAATAATAATGTCTTTATTTACTTCTGGAAAGTTAGCCCATTTATTTATTGTTGGATAATGTAGTAAAAGTTTCCATGGTTACTGATGAAATGTAAGATATTACACCAGTGAGTATAAAATAGAGCATAAGGCACTGCTCATAGAACAAAGCAGTATATTGTAAATTGTTATACTAGGTGCTATTTTAGAGAGTAGTACATGTGTGATAACTAAATATATGTTTTAATTAGGAAATAAAAACTATTAGAAATTCAGATGATTCAGGATTTGTTATGTTATACTCCTGAAGTCTGAATTTCTTCTGAGATAATGCATTTGTTTAGGAATATAGACTAATTAACATTAAAATGAGCATGAATAACATATAGATTGCATTAATGAGTTCATTTAATGATACCCTAGTGCTCAGTGTCAGAAAGGGACACCGAAAGTCTCATTGAGGGAAGGCATTGTTACTGCTTTGGTCTCATGCCACAAACATTCCTTTTACCATTCCCCCTTCATCGTGCTTCTAAAATACACATAAATTAATATGCATTTGTATTTTTACTTTGTACCTCTCATTAATTTGTCTACAATTTCACCCAAATACAAAGCATATTGGAAGAGAAGAATCATTAGTTTTCTGTCCTCAGCTCTTAGCACTGTATTTTGGGTCACAGTAGATACTAGGTTAATACAAGACAGGATTCTTCTTTCAAGAATGTCACATTCAGGGCCGTGCACGGTGGCGCATGCCTGTAGTCCTAGCTACTCGGGAGGCTGAGGCAGTAGGATCGCTTGAGCCCAGTAGTCTGAGGTTGCTGTGAGCTAGGCTGACGCCATGGCACTCACTCTAGCCAGGGCAACAAAATGAGACTCTGTCTCAAAAAAAAAAAAGAATGTCACATTCTGTTGGGGAAGCATAGGTAGAGTTGAATAGTAGGTGAGACGGTATCTCACAAGGCAATGATGATTACTTGCTGAACTGATTATGCTAAGAACATGTGCTAAAGTCTTCAGAAGAGGTAGAAGGATATGGATGAAGTGTACTGGCAAGATTCCTTGAAGAGGCAGAAACAGAACTACATCCTAAAGGTGGGATCATCTTCAGGAGGAAAAGGGAGGGAAAAGGGAGATAATTTTAGATTGAGGAACAGCTAGCATCAAAGTGTTTATGTGAAGACTGAGTGTTTAGGGACAGTATATTTGGTTAGACTTTGACTGAAATGGATGCTTAATTTACGGAAGATATTACTAAATAATATATTGAAATATGACTGAGGATGTAACTTAGCACAAAGATAAAAGTTTATTCTTTGTCTGAAGACAAAAGGAAGTTTCAATATTTTCTTCACTTCCCTCCATGTCCAGTGTACTTCTCTGGAGATTTGGTAATCATAACTGCAAATGGTTGGTATTCCAGGGACATCTCTCAGTGACTAGTGAAATGTCTGACACATTCTGTTAAAATTATCTTCATCTTTTTGAGTCTGTCAAAAATAGGATCAATGACTTTAGAAAACTAATTTTAATCCTCTGTGACAGACTGGCTGTCATATAATTGATATTTGGAACTTATTATTCTAAAAACACATTATTTTTTCTATGTATTTATATTATGCTCATTTGTCCTTTTTTTTTTTTAGTCAAAAATGGCTTTGAAAAACTTTTTAAACTACTAATCCATTAGTTTGGCTTTTATTATCTACAAGAGTTGTCTGTCATCTGCAAACTTGGAGATTCCATTTTAAATCCATTTTCCATATCACTACACACTTATGTTTACACTGGTCTAATACTGACAGATCCATAAAAACAGCAGCCCTGATATCTATATAGTTTTGGGCAGGATTGAGAAGTTCATTCCATCCTCTTTTTAATTTCTAAGTCAGTTGTTTTTTAATCCAAATCAAAACATTCAATATAATTACAAATAATGTTTTCAAAAGCCTTGGCATATAGAAACCTCTCAAAAATGTTTCCAAAGCCTAAATCAGTTTAATTTCTTCTTGATCAGTCTCAAGTATCACAAGTCTCAAGTTTCACACCAATGTTTAAATTTTATGTAGAATTAAAACCCTAGAATTATTTCATCATTTGTTTTCATGTTTTGACATTTAAAACTATTATTTAAGTTTTATTCAAATTAAACATTTATTCCTTAACAATAGTACTTTTTTCAAATCCATTACTTCATCTTCCTAATTGCTTATTTTTTTTTTAGATAATTCTAAACTTACAAAATAATTGCAAGAATCGTATGAAGAACTTTTTTCCCTCCTGAATCACTTGACAGTAAGTTGCTATCAGATTTTCCATCATCCCCAAATGTTTTAGTATGTATTAATAATTTCTACAAACAAGGATATTCTCCAGAATAACCATGATAACCCTCAGAATCGGGGCATTTATAATAATTACTGTCATCTAGTACACTAATCTTATTAAAATTTCACCAATTATGCCACCACTATTTTTTATAGCACAGGGGCAGAAAGTGGATCGTGAGTCCTCTGTGTCATAGGGGTCACAGTCAACAATCCTGTAACAAAGGACAGGATAACAAGAGAAAGGCATAACGAAATCATTTAATCATAGTTTTACAGGACACAGGAGCCTTCGAACAAAGACATAAAGATACAGAGAAAACTACCCAGTGTGCTTTGGTTTGATGAAGAAAGGGAGAGTGTGGAACGGTGATTGGACAAAAGAATTTGATCTAATGCTGGTAGCCTGAGGGGAGGAAACCCAGCACGGCCTGCTCAGATTCTTCTTGCCTTGTCTGTGCAGCATTCTTTCCTTTCCGGAAAGGGACTCTTACGACCTACAATCAAACAAGGTAGGTCAGAGAATTTCTTTATGGTCAGCTCTTACACAGAAAGGCAGGGAAGGTGAGAGTACTATTTTTAGCTTTTATGGCTGGCTTTGGGGAAAAGGGGTTCTAGTTTCTGTGATTCACCTTGAGGAAGGGGAATTCTAGCGTTTATGGCTTGCCTCATACGAGAACGAAGGTTGAGAGACAGGAGGGCAGCAGAGGGCAGAGAAAAGTATTATTTCTGAGGTCCCCATTTTAGGGTATTGTTTTCTGAGCTCCAACAACAGCAAAAGGATCCAGTTCAGAATTACATGTCACGTTTAGTTTTTATGCCTCTTTCAACCCAGGACAATTGCTATTCTTTCCTTTATGACCCGCACACTTTTATGTCACAAGCCAGTTCTTCTGTAGACTATCAGTTTGGCTTTGTCTTATGATTCCTCAGGATGAAGTTCAGGTTAGTGATTTGGGCAGGAACATCACAGAAGTGAAGCTTCTTCTCAGACGGTGCATGATGTTAGCATGTCCCATTCACAGTGATTCTAAGTTTGATTACTTGCCAGCTTCCCATCTGTGAAGTTACCATTTTTTCCTCTTTGCAATTAAGAATTGCTTTAGGGGGAGGTGCATTAATATTATGTAAATATTTCATTTCCCATCAAATTTTAACCCACTGGTTTTTACAGCCGTTATATTTCTTGGCAGAATCAATTATCGTGGCAATGGTTGCTGTATTGTGATTTTCTCGTTCCAACCTTCCTTCTGTGCCGATTAGTTGGCATTGTTCTGTAAGGAAAAGCTTTTTTCTTCTCTCCATTTATTTACTGATGTTTTTATTCATAACAACATGAACTGAAGGATTTCTATTTTATTCAATGAGTTATAATCTGGTGATATCATTATGTATTTTGATGATCAAATTGTTCCAGATTTGGCTGATAGGATCCCCTTTGGACTTGGTCCTATGTATTCTTGGCATGTCACCACCATTCTTGAGAACCTCCTTACTTTCTGGCACAAATATAGGAGATGTTTCACACATATGTGTTCTTTTCTTGTCTCAGCCCAGAAATTAGTCATCTTGCATAAGCCATGATCCATTAGTGGAGAATAGTATTCTGGAACCAAGATCTAGAAGCCTGGTGAGCCTAAGACTATTGCAATGCTATTGTCTCTAGGCCCTTCCACTGGATAGAGCTACACGTATATTTATATCAATATGGATCATCACGTATACATTGAATTGTACATATATTGAAAACTGGGAAAAAAGTATGTAGCTTCTAGAGAAGAATCTGAATTGATTTAGTAGTAATACTATGAAAATCATGCCCCAAAATTCAAGCCGATGATTTCTTTATCTCATCTCTTGAGCTCTAGGTAGAGGGAAACCTAGAGGATTTGCTTTTAGTTAAAGTTCTCATTAACATTGGGAATTAGATTAATAAATATTTTACTAGATGTTAAGTTATTTTATAGTGTATTTTCCCCTATTAAAACAAAAGTCTATATTTTATCTGAAAGGATCCATATGTAAATATATTTTCTTTCATTTCAATTGCATTACAAATTTAAAATACACACAGCTTTAAAAGTCCAAGGGCTACAAATGATACCCATTCAAAGGAAAATTACTAATCCAGCAAAACTCCAAGGGAAATAAATACACTGTACTTTAGCTAAGGTAAGTGAATATATCAAGCTAAGTCTGGATGAAAAACCATCCTTTGTCAAAATTTTGCCATGTGCTAAGCACACTGTTTTTAGGAATTACATAGTTTGATTTTTTTTTTATTAATCCTTTCCTCAATCAGATATTAGGTTTTTATAAATCTGGTGTTTCCTAGGCAGAATGAGAAAAAAAAAATCTGTTGATATTACAACATTGATCTTATTATATTTTAAATTATTCTTACCACTAAATGGTAAGACATACATTAAGCAAGAGGTATTATAAAATAAAGACGCATAGCTACATTTGACATAGAATCTTGCATTACTTTTTTCTATACATGTATACTGTTTTCTATACATGTATAATCTAGATTTTTATAGTGCATTTTTAGAATTTTTTCCATTTTTATAAAGGGGTTCAGAGTAGTATCACCCCAAAATATGACACTCAAACATAAAAAATATTTTGAGCCGAAGGCAATTATAAAAATAAAACAGATACAGGAAGACCTTTCTGCACTACTCCTCACTCTCCATCTACCTGGAAACAGGACACAAAATTCTCTTTGTGAAGCTATGTCCCTCTTAACTTTCCCAATTCCCACACCAGGAAAAGAATAACAACTTTTATCACCAGAGACAAGCAGTACTGAGAAAGAGTCTACATACACAAGGCTTACTACCTAGCCCTTATCTACAATTAATTTCTCTATATATCTGTTTTTCCATAATTTGTGGCCCCAGAAGTTCAAAGTCCTTTTTGTTTATCACTTATCGACAAAAATTATGATTTTTTGCTAAGAAGCTCTGTAAGCCCAAGTTCTAGCTACCCATTGAGTTACTCATGACTGAGTTCTTATGTGTATGCACCATGTATGCCTTACTAAACTTCTGGATGCTTTTCTCTTGTGAATCTATCTTTTGTCAGTCTCATTTGCAAGGCCCCAGCCAACAAACCTAACATGAATAGAAGAAGAAGAGGTTTTTTTCTCTCTTACGGTTATTATAATTTCTTGAGAGTGAGAGCCACTTTGCCTCTGAAGCACTCCACAGGTTCCAATACCAGGTAAACTAAAGAATAAAGCGTAAATTTTTTTTTTTTAAATCATCACAGTAGTCCGCCTCTTCTTGAATTACATTCAGATAAAGACCATAAAAATTATAGTCCATTTTCTCATTATATATTAGAAATAATGGAAGATTTAGAACCAATTGGTTCTCATTATTCCTGCTCCTTCCTTGAGTAGGTCATCTGATATGTTTACAACCAGGATTCACAAGTCACATTCTTCCCTTATTGTTAACACGAATCAATGTTTAGTTTTGCTGATGAATCCAAAGAACTAATAGGTAATAGAAAGTTAAGAGGTTCAGTAAATGGGTCTATTTAAAAAGTGAGGCCATTCAAAATTAGGTGATTCTTAATGGGTAATATTGGATTGACCTTGTTATCCATTAAAATATTAGATACTTGTCATATGAATTAATTTTAATAAGAAACAGGAAAATAAGCTTGCACTTATTTTATTTCATTAGAAGTTTAGCCTTTCTTTCAATTGATGATTAGGGAGAGGAGTACATTTATATCATTGCAGTATATTTTAGTATGTCTAAAGCCTTAAAAATAATATGCATTGTATGAAATTTACTTAGTAGAGAATGTGCATGATTATTTCCTTTGCTGGTATAACTGAAAACAGCTTGTGAGATACCAAGAAAAGCTAGAAACTAGAAATTAAATATGCTAAACTATTGTAAGATATTCAATATTTATGAGGGTTAAATTTATATTATCAGTTATATTATTGGATTTCATTAGCTTTATCAGATTAATTTCAGATAATTTAGTCATTCTACATAGGGTATAAGAAATCCCAGAAAAGATGGTTTTCTTTTTTTCTTAATATTTTTTTATGCCACGACAAATTACTGCATTTATCTGTGTGAAGAAAAGCATTACAAGAAAACATAATAAAATGACAAAAGCATCAAGTTCCAGCAGTCTAAATAGCTTACTACTGGTTATTATTCAAGTATCTAATGCTAAATAAAATTTCTCCAAATAAAATTTTATCACAAATAGATTATTTGACTTCTTTCCTATAAGGAAGATGATTAGAAGAATATGTGAAAATATTTTATACTCAGATATTTTCATCTTATCACAAATTTTAAGAGTCAAAATACAAAAAAGATTTAGTTTTAAGAAAATATTTTTTTTTTATGGGAGAAGAAAGATCTCTTTTCCAGACATGCATTTTATGTCATTTGTTTAATTTCCATATATATATTGAAGGGTACCAGAATATGCCACCCTAAATTATGCCTTTTGGCATATGCATTATCTTGAGCTAAAGACCCCTGAGAATCAGCAGACACAGGTAAAGGCCCAGAAGCAAGGCACAACTTTTCCTTTTGTAACAGAAATTTGCATGTGTATAGGAAACTTCTCTTTATAAAAGGTGTCTCCCTCTCCTATACCAGGAACAGGATGACTCTTAACTCCCACGGATTGAGGTGTCTCCCTCTCCTATACCAGGAACAGGATGACTCTTAACTCCCACGGATTGAGAGGACACCTACTTAAATCTGGGTAACAAACCTCACTGAAATAATCCTTATTTACTATACTTTTCCTGCCCGCCTCCCCATAACTTGCCTTCCCTGCCCAGAATCCGAAAACCGTGTTTTTTTTTTTCAGCCTAAGATGTTACATGAGCCCAATTCTAACCACCCTTTTTGGTTCTTCAACACTGGATGCTCCCATGTGTACACACATGATGAGCATGTTACTAATCCTGTTTGTTTTTCTCTTGTTGATCTGTGTTTTTCCAAGGTAATTTATAGGGCCCAAGTCAAAGATCCTAAAACAGGTAGAGGAAAAAGATTACCCCTTATACTATAATATAATGCATGATACTATAGAAGACCAGAATATGGTACCCCAAAATATATCTCTTTGGAATAAGGATTATTTTGAGCTGATTGTTTTAAGAAACTGGGAACACAAAAGAAGCTTTGAAAATAGAGTAGAAGTTACTTTTTTGTAATGCAAATTTATAATGAAGGTTTCCAATCCTAAAGGTGTCTTCCTCTCAGTATGCAGAAGAGAAGAATGTCCCTAAATATCACCAGAGACTCTTATTAATGTAGAAGGCACTGATTAGGTCTGCTTAACAAACTTTATCCTTGTTTATCATGCTTTTCCTGGGCACGTTACTATAACTGCATCCCCCTCCACACACACACCCTTGTTTTTTGTTTTAGTTGAAGATGGTATTTAAGCCTAAACTCTAAGCCATCCCTTTGAGATTCACTAATTTCTCTGGTTATCTCCTATGTATACATGAGAAGTGCACGCTAATGAACTTGTTTGCTTTTTCTCTTCTCCGTCTCTCTTTTGTTACAGGGGTCTATTCCAGCTAAGAACTCAGAAGCATAAAGGAAAAACTATTTTTCCTTCTCTGCAATATTTTTATATCATATATTGAAAATATTGGTTATTGTGTATGGATTATAAAAATTAGAAAAGTTTACCATCAGGAAAATCATCCATAAGATTAAAGAAGAGATAATGAGTTACTGGTTCTGGGACTTAAAAAACAATACCCCAAAATAAAGACCTCAGAAAGCAAAAGCTTTTCTCTGACCTTCTGCCCTCCTGTCTCTCGGTCCCATTCTCCCCAGAGATCAGCCATAGAAACTAGAATTTCTCTTCCCCCAGGCCAGTCATGGAAATCACAACTGCTTTTTCCCCAAAGGCAGCCATAAAACCTAAAAATATTACTCTAACTTTCTCTCTGTTCTATCCGTGTAAAAACTAGCTACAAAGAAATTCCCTGTAGGTCATCAGACCCCCATTTCAGACAGGGTCCAATTCATATTCAGAGAGGCCAAGAAGAATCTAGACAGACAGGCCTTGCTGAGTTTCCCCACTCAGTCTGTTTCTACAAGGCTGTCCATACTTTGTTGAACCTAAGCATAAAAATGGACAATTTCCCCTGTATATTTTGGTCTTCATTGTGAAGGTTCTCATGTATACACACGAAACACACTTGCGTGCTTTTTCTCCAATTAATCTGTTTTCATGAGATAATTTTTCAGTGAAACTTGGAAGGGTCAAGGGTAACCACCCCTTTGTTCCTACACTGGCTACTTTTTCTTTCACTTTTAAAGTTATGCAATATTCCAACATATAAAAAAGCAGAGAAAATAATATGAAAATAACTACACCACACCTCCCAGATTTAACAAGCATTTGAATCTGTTCCATGTTGAGCAGGTCTATGCAAACATGCCCCCAAAGTCAAAGGAAGCTGGGAGGCCAAAGAGGCTGAGTAATCCAATTCCTTAGAAAGAAACATTTAACAGGGACTTACAAAGAGAAGCATGTTTCGGACTTCTGAGAAGAAACAAGATGATGGATCCCTCCACCGCTACCCGCTAGACCTAGGGCTTATATGCCATAGGGAAGGAGTATGTAGGGCAGTTGAAGTTGACCCTTCAGAGAAAGGCAAGAACACTGTGTGAATCTGCTTAAGGGCAGGATTTATGGTGACAATAGATAGAGGCATTCCCAGCAGAGGGTTAATCAGAAGTCAACGTGGATGATTAGTATCCAAAATGGAGTTGCTTTGGCCTTCACAGAATCTTACCACATATTTTAGATCATTTCAAAAAATAAAATGCAACATAGCTTTGCAGTGTTTCCTGATATTGTGATCCTGCCTGCAGAGAGATGAACACTATTTTCAATTTGGTGTGGTGACCTCCCAATCTATGTCTTTATAGTTTTGGTACAAATTGCTGTATTCTTTAAATATACATATTACAGTATTTTATGTTTTAAAACTTTTTACAGTTTTCACAACTATGTCCCGCTCTGCAACTCATTTTTATTGTTCACTCAACAATATGTTTTCAAGTATAATATGATAATGTTCTTATCTCATCCATTCAACAACAGCATAAATAACTAGTATAATTCTGTATGCTTCAATTTTCTCATCTACAAAATGGGAGACAATTATCCAAGGTATGGGTTGTAATGATTAGATCAGTGTGTGGATTAAAGTGAGAATGTGAGTGTACTTGTTTCTTTCTCAGGGATATTTATCTACAAGTTGAATGGCTGGGTCAATGGATATGAACACTTTTAACCCTGCCATACAATGATAAAATATTCCTCAAACGATTGTACCTCACTAGATTCTTTGGTAGTATGTGAGGAAATGTTTCTCTTCCCTACCTACTAGTTAGGATTTGGTATTGCAGAAGTTCACAATTTTACCAATCTAATCAAAATGGAATATTATTCTAGCTTAATTTGCATTTCCAGGTTTTCCTATATCCGCTGGACATTTGAATTTTCTCTTCTGTTACAATTTTTTGCTTACCTTTCTATAGGGTGATTTTTGTTCTTACTGAGTTTTAGGACTTTGTATATGCTAAAATTAAATATTTTGTTTGGGAAAATATATCTGAAACTTCCAAAACAATCTCTGTCATGACTAAATTTTGTTTTGGTAGTCTTGCTGTTTTTGTTATTATTGGTCTTTGGATATACTAGTTTTACATTTTAACATAGTTGAATTCACCAATTTTGTTCTTCAATAACTTTCGCTTTTTATGTCTAACTGAAGAAACTCTTCCTTGCCTAATATGAAAATACACATTTTTTTGACCTAATTAACAAGCACATAACTTTAAAAGTTAGTATTAAAAGGTTCATAGTATTAAAAGGTTCATAAATAACAGTCAGCATTTCTTTGCTTCATCTTTCAAAGTCACCTACCTACTCTTTACTGAGGAAATTTCTATTTATATGTCTTTTTATGATTTTATTTTTTTATTTCAGCATCTTACGGGGGTACAAATGTTTAAGTTATGAATATATTGTCTTTGCCCCTCCTGAGTCAGAGCTTCAAGATTGTCCATTCCCCAGACAGTGCACACCACACTCATTAGGTGTGAATATACCCATCCTCTCTACCCCTTCCCACCTACTTTACACCCGATGAATGTTATTACTATATGTGCACATAAGTGTTGATCAGTTAATACCAATTTGATGGTGAGTACATGTGGTGCTTGTTTTTCCCTTCTTGAGATACTTCAGTTGGTAGAATGGGCTCCAGCTGTATTCAGGATAATACAAGGGGTGCTAGATCACCATCGTTTTTTTGTGGCTGAATAGAACTCCATGGCATACATATATCATATTTTATCAATGCACTCATGTATTGATGGGCACTTAGGTTGTCTTATATATCTAATTAATATACACATACACAGGTTGTCTGGAAAGTATCCAGCCACTGTTAATAATATAACAAGAATAGTTACGTGGCTGGATAATTTCCGGATAGCCCTTGTATATCCATTTGTTAATTTTAAGTATTTTCCACTGACTTATTCTACATGAGATTTTAACTCTCTTACATTGATGTTTGCTCCATTTCTCATGTCTTTTCATATAAGTTTTGTTATATTGCTTTTTCTTGGTTAAATAGGTATTTATATTAATATAACTTTGCAAACATTATTCAAAGTCTAACAATGTAATATACCAAAATTATGTTTTTCTTACTTTTTGTTTTTCCAAAAGTTATTAATAGCCCCTTTTTTAATTGCTTATTTTGGGGGAGTAGATTTGCCTATTCTTATATCTCCTAGAAGTTTCCTATTATAATTACCTACAGGGTCAATTACATAATTCAATCTACCTACACCCACACCTGGAAAGCTTAGTTGTTCTTCTCTCTGAACTGATGTCTCTCCAGTTATGCTGTACTGCTGTCACCCTGGGACTTTTATTTGGTGTCATCCTCAAAAGTTAATTTGCCTTTTATTTATGTTGGGTTCTCTTCATTCTCCCTTTCATATCTTCTTGCTCATTTATTTCTTTGTTTGAAGAAACACATCTTTCAAAAGCATTGCCAGGTTAAATACATGCTGTAATCATAAAAAAATAGTGATGATAATACTTTTTGTCTTTTGGGCCACAATATTCCAAAATTATCTAATTTCTCTCTATTTTTCATGGACAGTGGTCACCGTGGGACCTGCCCTCCTCATAATACTAGGGATTCTTTTATTCTCTGTTAGATCTCTGGTTTTATGGCGCCTTGTTTTGTTTTCTGCGTTTATTTCCTTATTTGGAAGGAAACATCCTTGCCATATTCTGAATGTTTGTGTCCCCACAGAATTTATATGTTGAAATCCTAACCAGCAAAGTAATGGTATCAGGGGCTGAGGCCTTTAGGAAGTGGTAGGGTCTTGAGGGCAGAGCCCTCATGATGAGGATTAGTGTCCTTATGAAGAAACCCTAGGGGGCTACCTAGCCTCTTCCACCAGGTAAAGACACAGCTAGAAGGTACCATCTATGCACCAGAAATCAGGCCCTCACTAGATACTGAATCTTGACCTTGGACTTTCCAGCCTCTTGAACTGTAAAAAATACATTCCTCCTGTTAAATCTCCAGTTTATGGTGTTTTGTTTTGCAGCCCAAATGGACTGAAACAATCCCCTGGTAGCTTGATTGGCACAAGAACAAAGGAGGTCAATTTTTTGACACTTTTTAAGTCTGAAAATATTTATGCTTATTTTAACTTCTCTTTAATAATTGGCTGGCTATAAAATTCTTTTTCATCAGAATTTTATAGGCACTATTTGATTATCTTCTTGCTTCCAGTGATGCTGTCAGGAAGTTCAAATCCATTTTGATTAAAAATCTTTTGTATGTGAAATGATTTTTGTTTTGTTTCATTTGTTTTCCCTCCATAGGAACTTGTGAAACCTTCATTTTACCTTGATTATTCTGAAGTTTTAAAATTTTATGACTTGATTTGAGTATATTTTTATTCCTTTGGCTAGACAATCTGTTTTTCCCTTTTATTCTGAAAACACATAGTACGGTTATGAAAAAATGTTCTACAAATATTTTACAAATTCATCCCATTTATATTCATCCTGCAGAATTTCCATTACTTCAATATTTGTGATCTCATTTTATTACCTTATTTATTTTTTATATTTCATTGCCTTATGTTGTTTTACTTTATGAAGTCCTTTCTCAACTTGATTTCTCAAACCTTATATTAATTTTGCTTTTATATTTTAATCCATAAGATCTTATTTTTAATCTCCAAATGGCATTTATTATGGCATTTTGTTGTTAATGAATAAATTACTTTGACCAGTCTGAAAATATTAAGTAATTTTAAACTTTTTTTTCCTTTCTATAGTTTCTATTTCTTCTGAGTTTTTTAAATTTATTCTTCTCTTTATTTGTTTTTAAATTAACTTTATCAGCTTTCCTCAGATATCTGGCAAGCTTTGTTATAGGAAAACCTGGATTTTAGAATGATTATATCTATCTTAATGGGACGGTGATATTTTCAGAGACCTCTAAGTAAAATTTGGTAACAAGTCTTAGATTTCATGAAAAAGCCATGGTTGGAGATAAAAATTACAGTCAGTATTCAGAAGACATTTGTGTTGCAAAGAGGTTTATGTAAAAAAAAAAAAGAAAAGAGGCCTCATACAAAGCTTTCTTTACAGGTAAGCCAAAGATTAAGATTTGTGAAGTATTATGATCTGTAGTGGTTTCTTCAAACCAATATTTAACACCTGGAATATATTCATATTTAATTTTCTACTTACCTATAAGTATTTAAAAGATGTCTGAGTGTGTGTGTGTGTGTGTGTGTGTGTTATAAGTGTTCTATTTAAAGATGTAATGAAAAAAAAAAAAAAGGATGTTAGGAATAGTCAAACCCGAGGAAGACAGAGCAAGAAGGTGGAACAGAATTCTCCAGTGATCACCCCCCTGCAGAAACATCACTTTGAATACCTATCCACACATAAAAATATTTTATAAGAGCTAAGGAAACCAGGTGACAAGTCACAGTATGGAGCAACTGGTTATAATAAAAGAAAGGACACACGGAAGAGGATAAGAAGGACAGCTTCACACTACCCACGTACCTCTCCCCTAACTCCAGGCGGCACAGAGCAGACAGCGGTAACATCTCCATTTGAGGAAATAGAATTACATGTAGAACTTTGCCTTAGACCCCAATACTGGGCTTGCCGCAGTAAAACCCAGCCCTGGGCAGACACCCATGGCCTCTGACTTCAGCCTGGTACCTGCTGCCTGAGCCTCTAGACCTTCTTCAGTGCCAGATAGGAACCCATAACCCCTGCAACAAAGACTAAAATTCTGTCCTTCATCACTGTGCGCTAACTATAGCAGTCCTGGTCTTCAAATAACCCACAACAGCAGACAGACTTCAGAGGCTATGGGATTTAGACATGCCTCAGTGCTACTCTATCTTCAGCAATCACAGGCATTGAGTGTGCCCCAGCACCGCACTAGCCTCAGCGTCCATGAAATTTCAGTCCAGTGCTGCGGCAGCCTTGGTATCCATGGGATTTCAACCAGGCATTAAAACGGTATGATACTCCTGGGTGTAGGGTGTCCCCCAGCACTGTAATGGCTGTAGCAGTCACGAACTTAGGGATCACAGCAGACAACCTGCTCAGAATCTCTGGATAGACTTACCATTGAAGGATGTTCCCAGACAAAGCCAATCTGGGAAGAGTAAGTACTGACTTCTACAATATGCAGGCTCTATGTATGATCACGAACATTAAGAACAATCAGAGACACACCGTGTCACCAAAAAGACAAAATAAGATCCTGGTGGTGATTGACCCTAAAAAGATGGACATGTATGAAGAAATGCACCTTCAAACATAATTTACCCTGATTGTTCTGAAAGTTTCATAATTATATATCTAGATGTGAGTATATTTTCATCTATTTGGCTAGACATTCTGTTTTTCCCTTTAATTTTGAAAACACATAGAAACAAGTCACAAAATGGCAGTAGGAAGTCCTTACCTATCAATAATTATCTTCACTGTAAGTGAATTAAATTCTCTAATCAAAAGACATAGAGTAGCTGAATGAATAAAACAATCAAGACCCAACTATATACAAGAAGCTCACTTCACCTATAAGGACACATATAGACTGAAAGTGAAGTGATAGGTTAGACTATTCCATGCAAATGGAAAACAAGAAAGAGCATGAGTAGCTCTGCTTATATCAGATAAAATGGATTTTAGGACACTATCTGTGAAAAAAGACAAAGAAGTTTATATATAATGATAAAGGTGTCAACTCAGGAAATGGATATAATTATAAATATATATGCACCCAACATCAAACCAACTACATATATAAAGCAAATATTAATAGATCTGAAGAGAGAGAGAGAGAGAGAGAGAGATCACAATACCAAAAGAGTAGGGGTTTACCCCACTTTAAGCAATGGACAGATCATCTAGAAAGAAAATAAACAAAGGATTATCAGATTTAAACTGCACTCTAGATCAAATGAATCTAGCAGACATACATAGAACACGTCATTCAACACTTGCAGGATACATCTTATTCTCAACTGCACATGGAACATTCTCCAGGATAGATATGTTAGGCCACAAAATAAATACTGACAAATTTGCAGCTGATAGGATCTCATAAATAGAAAACCCTAAAGATGCCACCCGAAATTGCTAGAACTAATAAATTCAGTAAAGTTACAGGATACAAAATCAACATATTAAAAATCAGTAATGTTGCCGTATATTAACAGTGAACTACCTAAAAAATAAACTAATGAAATAATCCCATTTTCAATAGCTAAAAACCAAAAATACTCTAGAATAAATTTAATCAAGAAAGGAAAAGAAATCTACTCTGAAAATCATGAAACAAATTGAAGAAGACTATTAATAAATGAAAAAATATTTCATGTTCATGGATTAGAAGTATTAATATTCTCAAAATATCCCTAATACTCAAAGTGAGCTATAATTCAGCTCAATCTCTGTCAAAATACTAATGAATATTCTTCACAGAAATAGAAAAAATCACCCTAAAATTTGTATGGAACCACAAAAGACTGAATAGCCAAACCAATCTTAAGGAAAAAAACAGAGCTGGAAGCATCACACTACCCAAGCACACCATCTAGGGATGGACACGCTTGCAGCTGTGACTCAGGTGGGGCAAAGGCAATGTATGTAACCTAAACATTATACCCCCATAATATTCTGAAATAAACATATATATTAAAAATATATATATATTAAAATATATGTTTGTGTGTGTGTGTACACACATACACACACACACACACAGACACACACATACTACAAAGCTATAGTAACCAAAAAATGCTTGATACTGGCATAAAAACAGACACATAGCCCAGTGGAACTGAATAGAGAGCCCAGAAATAAACTATTGATTTATGGCCAACTGATTTTCAACATAGGCACAAAGAACACAAAATAAGGAAAAGACAATCTCTTCTATAAATGGTCTTGGGAGAACTTGATATCCACATGCAGAGAATAGACCCTTACCTCTCACCATCTAAAAAATCAACTCAAAAGGCATTAAAAACTTAAATGGAAGATCCCAAACTATGAAACTACTAGAAGAAAACACAGGGGTAAATCTCCATAATGTTGGTCTAGGTAATGCAATTTTTGGGTATGACCTCAAAAGCATAGGTAACAAAACCAAAAATAGACAAATGGTACTACAATAAACTGAAAAGCTCTGCACAGAAAAGGAAATGATCAACAAAGTGAAGAGACAACCTACAGAATGGAACAAAGTATTTATAAATTATACATCAGATAAGGGGATAATATTCAAAATATATAAGGGACTGAGGCCAGGCGGGATAGCTCATGCCCGTAATTCTAGCACTTTGGGAGGATCACTTTAGGTCAAGAGTTCAAGACCAGAATGAACAAGAGCAAGACTCTGTCTCTACAAAAAATAGAAAAATTAGCCAGGCATGGTGGGCTGTACCTGTAGTCCCTGCTACTTGGGAGGTTGAGACAGGACAATTCCTTGAGCCCAGGAGCTTGAGAGCTTGAGGTTGCAGTGAGCTATGATGATGACACTGCATTCTAGCCTGGGTAACACAGTGAGACCCTGTCTCGAATGAAAACAAAACAAAAAACATACACTCACACACACACACATATATATATATATATATATATATATATATATATGACTCAACTCAATAACAAGAATACAACTAATCCAATTAAAAACTGGCAAAGGATCTGAATAGACATTTCTCAAAAGACATATAAGTGGTCATCAGGTATAGTAAAAAATGTTCAACATCTCTAATCATCAGGCAAATGCAAATCAAAACCACAGTAAAAAATCACCTTACTCCTGTTAGAATGACTATTACCATAAAGACAAATGATAACAAGTTTTGGAGAAAATGTGGATAAAAGGCAATTTTTACACACTGATGACAGAAATGTAAATTAGTATAGTCATTACTATGGAAAATAATATGCATGTTTCTCAATATATTAAATACAAAACTAGTATACAATCTAACAATTTCACTCCTGGGTATATATCCAAAGGAAATAAAATTCGTATGTCAAATATATGTTTGTGCTCCCATCTTTACTAGAACATTATTAACAACAGCCAAGACGTGAAATCAACCTGAATGTCTACCAACAGATGAATAGAGAAAATGTGGTATATATATACAATGCAATACTCTTCAGCCGTAAAAAGAAGGAAATTCTGTATTTGTGACAATTTGGATGAACCCGGAGGGCAGTAAGTTAAGTGATATTAGTGTAAGCTAGGCACAGAAAGACAGTATCACATGGTCTCACTTATATGTGGAATCTAACAAAACAAAAATTGATCTCATAGAAGTAGAGAGAAGAATGATGATGACCAGAGCATGGGGATGGTGAGGGGGAGGGATGATGCAGAGATATTGGTCAGAGGATACGTAAGTACAGTTAGGAGGAGTAACGTCAAGAGATCTGTTGTACAGAAGAGGGACCATTGTCAGTTAACAATATATTGTATTCTTGAAAAATGCAGAGAGTGGATGCTACATGTTCTCACAACAAAAGCGGTAACTGTGTGAAGTAATGTATCTGTTAGTTAGATTTAACCATTCTATAACATACATATACTTCAAAGTATACATACATATACTTCTTTTTAAACTTTTCAGTTTAAAAAGATAGGCATACCAAAACATCCACGATGAGAAAAATTATCTTTAAAATTAATACATTACATTAATACTCATAAATAGATTTCATTAATACTCATAAACATGAGGGTTTAAGGTAACCTCAGATATGTCAAATTGCCATTTTACAATTGAGTATTTCAAAATATTCTAAGTTAAACAATCACTAATCATATTCTTTGGATGGAGGAAAACAGCTGCACGGTGTACTGACAAAATAAAATAAAATAAACCGAGATCATATTAGGTGAGTTACTCATTTAGCAGAAATCATTCCCAAATTTGTTGCAAAGTGTATTTCTATTTTTCATATGATTGTCACCATAAATTTAAATTGTACATAGCTAGAAAAATTGCTTTCCTAATTATCATAAAATTATTCTTGAGAATTCATCGAATCCTTAAAATTATACATTTGAAAAAGAAATGAGAGCTTTCCAATAGAACTTTAACAGTGATGCTGAAAATATGAACAATAACATTGAGCTAGGCTTAAAACAATTCACAAAATTCCTTTCTTGAAAAGGAAAATAGATTATGATAGGACAAACTCCAATGGTAAGATTACTTGCATTGTGCCTGAGAGAAATGGCAAAAATGTCGTAAAAGTGGTTGTCAAAAAAAATATCTAAAGTCAGCTCCCTTAGATTTACTACTAGTAACCTACAATGTCATTTATCACTCATTCCCTTTCTCTTAGATTGAACTTAAATAAGTTTTTTTCCCCACTATTATTTATTGTTAATTACATTAATCTTCTGTAAGAAGTGAAAGTGTCTCCACAATGTGTCTAAATTGTGATTCTTGCTTAGCAATAGGAAATGATGATAATATTTATTAGGATACAGGGTAAATCAGCTGCCAGACATATTCTGGTTTTCTTTGGAGTTTAGAGTATGTTGAAATAGTATTTGTACTGGAAAATATTAAACGTTTTTAGAAACTGTCAATTGCAAGCTTTTTTTGTTTGTTTCATCTACAATAATGAAATTATAACCCTCAAGATGATACTAGCACCCAAGACAAAAGAGTGGATTTTAGCGTGACTTTTTTTTTTACATCACTTTAATGAGCTATAGTTGACATATAAAAAGCTATATGTATTTAATATGCACAACTTCATGGATTTGGAGATAAGTATACACCTGTGAAACCATCATTACAATCCATGTAGTATAGCATCTTAAACCGTGTGGGCAGAGAAAAGAACATGAAAATTGAATACCTAGCTTTCGTAATTTGGCTATCACTTGTTACAACGTAACATTATGTTTTAAATCATCCTTTGAAATTTCAGAGAGCAAAGTCCTAGCAAGGATTTATTTAAGATTCCATGCAAGAATTATTTTTATATAATTTTGTTTCTAATTATTGGCATTCATATTAGAATAGCTGATTCTAGCAAAAGATTGCGGTATGGCAGCATTTTCTTCACACCTATTAAATTTTATGATATTTGACCTGGAAATAGGAAAATCTGGATTTTGCAATTATTATCTTGTCTTTACAAATGCTTCTGGGAAGGAGGTATTACTCTAGGATTACAAAAAGTATTCCATCTAATTTTTACCTTCTTTAACATGAGCATGTAACAATGCAGGTATAAAAGCATTTCTGTTTCTAAATATGCTTATCTGAAAGACACTATGGGCTGTTCATGCTGCAGTCATTTCATAGTATCAATTCACAGCAGAAACATTCCAAGGGAGTGGTGTGTGTATGTAATAGGACCATTTCTCAGCTGGAGTGTTTTGCTTGATGTAACACCAAAACCTTGAAATGAATAGTGTTTGCTGAGTAGAGAAAAAGGACAAATACATAGCTATCATCATTCAAGTAGTAACAATACATTTATGCTAAGCAGTAATTTCTTCCTACTGAACTCTTATAAAGGCATTCAGCAATGCATAATCACTTATCCTTCATGCCATTCACATTGTTAGGCTCTGAATACACAAATCACCATAACAACATGGGAAAGAAAAAAGAAAAAACTGATCATTTTGAGTTTTGTTCAATGTTCTCAGCATTTTTCTTGATTCAGTATATGCCCAGTTGTTTCTATGAGCAAAATTGAATAATTTTCTCCATTATGTTGCACCTTCTTCTTTAAAAGAACTTAGCTAAGTCTCCAGAGAGGTTTATGTATCCCCAGAATTTCTGAACCTATTCCCTTATTGGTTTTAGAACTTATTATTACAAAGCATGAATTTGATGAAAACTATTCTGTTTATAACTTCTTTCTTCTTTAACAACCTTGAAAATTTTCATTTGATTTCAAGGTGTTCTCTTATGGCACTGATATTTTGATCATGTTGGGGTGGACTGCCTAAATATGTCACCACATTGGTGGGTCCTATGCAGTCATTTCTCTTTATTTCTGCCTTCATTCTGACCTCTGTATTTAATGATATTGAAATGCTAACTACATATTAATAGATATCTTTACTTTGACATTTAAATAAAACTCTCTTGTTACGAACGGATTTCAACTCCAACATATTTTTAAATTAATGATATTCTAAATGAAATGATTGATAACTCATATACTATCTCAAATGTTCTGATGAAATTTCAGTACTTCACCTATAATTATTGTTCAATTCAGATCTGGCTAGATCTAATTTCTCCTTTTACTGAATATATTTAGCTCTTTCTTGAGCCTTAAAATTTTGTTTTAACCCTACATATGTGTGTTATGGTCTGTTCTCCTACTAGAGAGAAACTTTTTAAAGGTAGAAACATTACTAACTTTATTTCCCACAAAGTACTGGAAATTTGCCTATAGAATAAAAAAAAAATAACAAACGAAAAAGAAGGGGTGGAGGACATCATACATGAACTAACACTTGGGGGCTGCCAATTTCTCCCAGAATCCTTTGACTATAGCACTAGATGCAGCCGAACTGCAGTTTCCTTTGATTGTTTTTACCTTGTCTGTGGTCCCTTCTGAGAAGTGTGTGGTGATTTGAAAAAGACATGTTCCCTTTGTCAATGAGGTTTTCTTATTAATATTTTAAAATTAAATTATCATTAGCCACATACAAAGAGACCACAAAACATGTTTGACAATCAAAACCCAAACAATTTCTAAAAATAACAGCAGAATGGCGGAATTCAATCACTCTTTTGCTTGTATAATTTCCCTCAGAACCCAAACCTGAGATAAGAAATATTTGATTATGAATTTTCTTGGTGACATACTACTTGGAACTCAGGGTAAGACAATATGTTGAAATCAGAAAAAAAGGACAAAATCAGCCTGGAGTATACTCTTACACAAACCTAAGACAAAAATAATTAAAACTAGGTATCTAATTTCAGTTGTAAATAAAGCATAAATTGAGAAAAGAAGGTAAAATAAACACAAGTAACAGTCCATGCTCTTACAAGACAGATGTATATTCACTTCTCCATTGGGATAGAAGTTGTTTTTGTAATACATTTGAAAGTCTCAAATCAGCAGGACCAAGTTTTGTAAAACATTCTGTCCATGTGTGTATTTCATAGCAAATCGAGCTAAGTGTTCTAGGGAACTCATTCATTGAATAATTAAGACTCAGCATGGATAACGCCAAAGTTTTGACCTGACATGTATTAAAAATTAAAAACTTTACTCATAGGAATGTGTAAGTCCAAAGAAGTTCAAACATCATCGTACAAAAGATCTGTGCCTGCCTCTTTCATATGCCCTTTCTCTGCCTTTTTTCTTCTAAAGGATCTAAGTAAAATTATATATAAATATGGCTTATTATACATAAGAGCTCTGTAAATATGGCTAAATATGTATGTAATATTTGATTTCACTATAAGCCAAGTGAACATATTTTAGGTGGGAAAACTAAAAAATAGTTTTAGAAACAAAAAAAAAAATTCTCAATGCAGCACACAAGAAGGAATGGTAGAATTCAACAGTAACAGAAAAGTAAAACACGTGCTTGGAAAATTAAGGATGCAACATATATATTGTCCACACTGTGGTCACCTTAAATTATAAGCTAAGGAATTTGTATTTTATTGTTTAGTCAATGGAGAGTGAATGAGATTTACTGAACTGGCTAATTATGAGCTTGTAGAAGCATTTTGTGAGGCTGAGCAATGTAGTGGGTAAGGGATGGATTGGATAGGTCGGACTAAGGAGGTGAGTTAGGAAGCCCCGCTTAATCTATCAGCACCATCTGTTAGACACTATAAACTTCTAAACTGGGAAGGTGTAAAGGTAGCAAAAAAATAGACGAAAATTTAAAATCATGAAGAAAACGTTACCTGATAACTTACAACAGGTTTTTTTTTTTTTTTTTTTTATTTTAAAAAAGTCCACAGTGGACAATGTTATGTGCTGACCAGATATCCTTTTGTGACTCAAGAACTTGCTTCCCTTTTGGAATTTCCTTGGTTAAAAAGAGTCACTTTGTCCAAGGTCACTTTCCTTTTTCTGGGACAACCTGTATCCAATGACCGGTCAAAAGAGAATCAAAAGCCCCAGGCCCATCTTCCCAACTCAGGGTAATCCTGAAGGGCCATCCTAGATTTAGAACTCCTAGTATGGTCAGCTGACTGCTTCGTTAAGAGTACACTGCACCCCAACTTCTCTCTCTTCCCTATCCTTGCTTTCTTTTCCTTCCTTTCCACAGGTGGTGGTCCCAGAAGTATCTCTAACAAACCTCCCAAATGCTAACCTCCATCTCAGAGTCAAACCCAATCAGTAACAGAATCAAAAATGATGCTAAGTTTTCAAGACTGAATGAAAAGACAATTAATTGTGATACCATAAACAAACATCTGGCAGACAGGAAGAGCAATTGTGTAAGATAATGCTGATCTAGCACCTCTTGTATTATCCTGGTTGGAGCTGGAGCCCACTCTCCTGAGTGAAGTATCACAAGAATGGAAAAATAAGCACCACATGTCCTCACCAGCAGATTGTTACTTATATATCAATGCATATGTACACATATGGCAGTGACATTCATCAGGTGGGAGGGGGAGGATGGGATGGATATGTTCACACCTAATGGACACGGTGTGCACCATCTGGGGAATGGACGCACTTGAAGCTCGGACTCGGGTGGGGCAAAGGAAATGTATGTAACCTAAACATTTGTACCCCCATAATATGCTCAAATATTTTATTCTGAAATAAAAAAAAGAGAAAGCAATATAGAGCAGAAAAAATGAAGAGCAGATGTCAGAATGTTAAGATTGAGGCGATTATGCAGGACAAAGTAGAAATGTCCAGTAGGTAGTTGGAAAACACAGGGCTCGACTTTGGGAGCAAGTTTACTACAACAGAGGCAGACGTTGTTATTCACATAGAGAAAATAGTTCAACTCCTCTTTTGAGTAGAGCTGTTACCTCTATTATTCCGTGAGGAAATCCAAATACCCTAAGATCTATTATATGATTCCTGATAAGATTTCTTTTAAACTAAATTCACTCCGGTCTGTGTATTAGTTATGTGTTCAAACAGTCTTGCTGAAGATTTAGATCAGCATCTTGGACAAGTTTTGAGCGATGTTAAACCATTTCATCTGCTCAAAGATACAATAACTGCTTCTTTATAAATCTTCCAACAAGATAAGAAATACCCCCTACCCAAATAAGTCATTTCAGTCCAGACAATATAGAACTTAGTGAAGACTTGAATCTAAACAAATAAAAAGTTTAAATGTTTCAAAGGATAGTAGGCTATCAGGATTCAAACAGATTTTTGGGGAGTGATTTCATGCATTTTTTCTGTTTCTGTGGAGGATGGAACCTACATGGTGGGTAACTGTAATCTGAAAATAAGATAGAAAACATGTCTTAATATGTGTGTAAAAATTAAGCCACGTTTTGATATTCTGAATGCTAATCAAAAGCCATTTATACCAGTTTTTGTAAAGATTTTCTTTCTCAGATAACGTGGATTCTGGAATTCACAAATGTTATAGTCAACATTAAAATTTTATTCATTTTATGTGACTATGAATTTTAATCTCGTGCATTTAAAGATATTTCCTCATGTGGGAGCTTAACGTGTGCTGGAAAGTAAAATTTGGAGGAAATATGTTAATTTGTTAATTTCTACATTTGCTCAAATATTAATTGAACTAAAAGCTAAACCACAGAATTTCAGAAAATAAGAGGACTTTAGTGAAAAAATTGAGGCCGTGGGAACAGAGTTATGGGAATTTGGTTAAGGTTAAAATTTACTGTGTGAATTCTATGTTCCTGTCATTGTACCATGCTAGATTCCTTAACAAAGGTTATCTTATTTCTTAAAATCACTCAATTTGTATAGAATGATTATAAAACAGTTATAACAGTTTTATGGTTATCTATTGTAATAAACAATGAAATTGAGACCAAAAGAGGTCAAGTGTATCAATGGTCACATCATTGTTAAGTAACTTTCCACTTATCCCTGTTATCTTGACATGAATACGCTATATAAATCCATTTTAGATTAATTTGAAAGTTTTTCAAATTAGTCCATTCTGAATAATTGCAATTTACCCTAATGTTTATTAACTTGATTATCACAATCTATTTAATCTTAGAATATGAAATGTCTATATAAATCCTGAAACGGTTAGAGTCAAGTATCTTCATTTTCATTTGTTTGTATTTACCTTTTACTATAGTACAAAAACATAGGTACATTATTCAGAAATAAAAATTAGTTCAATGAATACTAATTAATGCATTCTTAATAATGAAAGCTTTTAAAATAACATTAAAAATTGGCATCCCAAACTGTCTTTTTAAATAGAAATACCAAAAGTACACACTGGAACATTTTTCACAAGAATTAAACATTTTAAGGGTATTTGTTAGTTCATTTTATATCTAATGTTGGCATCAAAAGACCTACCTGGCATTTAAGTCCCTAGTCATCAGTTTTGCTCAGTACCAAGATCGCAGTTTGGATTTATTTAATTTGTTGAGCTCTTTCTATGCCCCAGGCTCCTTGTTAAGAGCTTAACAAATATTATATAATTATTATCAGTAATTCTCTGACAATAATATTATACCTTCTAAATAAAATACTAAAACCTAAAGTGGGGTAGCAAATTTCCCCCAATTCCACATCTTATCAGTGAAAATACACAACCCATGACCACTTGACTTCAATGTTCTTGCTCTGAACAAGTGATTATAAGAATCTTCTATTTGTGTCTCAGAAAGACATCACTACCTCTTTAGTAAACAGTTATTAGTGAAGATGGTTAGACTCATTTGGGAAGAGTGGATCCCAGACACACAGGACCAGTATCACTGGGAACTCCTTAGAAACACAACACCTTCCATTGTCCCCAGATCTCTGGACTCAGAACCTCTAGTGGGTAAGGCCCCGTGAGCTGTGTTTCAATGATTTCTCTACAAGTGATTGTGATCCATTAAAAAATTGAGAATTATAGCAGTAAAAATGTTATTTTACACTTTAAACACTATTTTCTTTTTTTCGCCTATGACAATAAGGAGAGAAAAAATGTAGAGGGAATTTTTCTCCAATTAGGGAGTTTTCTGCAGTTTCTTCAGCAATAGAAGCAACTTCATTTATACACAATAATTGTTAATTTCCAATTGCTAAAAGTGAGTCATAGGAATGATCTGGTGTAGACAAATGATCTCTTTAAAAACTATTTTATAGAAAGAATTACAACCCAAAGGGATACAGAAAAAAATTAAAAAAAAAATTAATCAAGATTTTTAAAATGGACTTAAATGTTTAAATATTTTAGCAAAATTGTATATATTTATACAAATGAACCAGATTTTGTACAGTTGACAGTTAACCAATGACATTGTTTAACAGCTTTCACATTTTCCAAATGAAATATTAAATATTTAAAATCTAATCCTTTTCTCTCTCTACATGGTTTCTCCATTTCACAGAAAAAAGGGAAATATTCATGAAACACTTGATGACTGTGTTGATGTTTAACTTTACTGAAGATGATTATTTGAACTAATAAATTAGCTCAAAAATACATGTTAAGAATAATAAAATCCAAGCATTCTTCACAAACACTTTGTTATTTTTAGGTATTTTGTGAATGCCTGACATCTTACCGTTAATATAAAAAAGTGTAATAATGAACTGGAGATCCAGGTCAAAGTCCCATACTTACTGACAGCACTTCTCAGAATAATTAAGAAAGCCTGGTTTTTACATCCTCTTTTCATCATCACTGTCATCACCCAAGGAGTAAAATTAGAAGGATTCACTCTATTATAACTACCCAGAACTGATTCAAAACAGTGTGAAAACTTTTGGCTAGAATAGTGTGTTCTGTGGCAAAATGTTAATTTCACTATGTTCATTCCATTAGGATTCAAAGAGAATTATTTCACTCAGATGTTGAAACACATGAGTTGGGACTGTCAAATGCAAATTCCACTAAAATTAAATGCCTACTTAAAAAGAATTGTGCTTGCATTTCAAAAGCATTATATTTAGCTGATGGCATGCAAAATTGCCAGAACTTAATACTGATTTATATAGGATTTCTATTGCCAGCAAACGTTGGGGAACATGGGAGAAACAGAGGGACTCAGAAGAAACTGATCTTTTCATGAAGAAGAAATATTAGGGACAGAAATATTGCAAAAATAAACTTAATAAGGTTGTGGAGCTGTTTCAGTGATCCACACCGATGGGAGAAGGGATAAATCCTGCCCATGGAAGTGCCGTGCACCAGCCTCTCTTTCTTCTGTTATCGTCTTGTCCTTTTAAAGACAGGATAAATTAGTTCTCCAAAATGGCATCTTCCTATAGCCAGGCCCAAACCAGAAGCCATTCTTCATGCAGAGAGGGTATGAAGTGGAGAAAAGAGTTAAGGCCAGAATAAGAGAGAGGAGAAAAAAAAATTAAACAAGAGAGAACTAGGAAAGGGGAAAGGGTGAAGGAAATGGAGGGAAAAGCAGGCTGAGAAATTTAAAAAGGCAGTGAAAATGAGGGAGAGGAGGAACAAGTAAAATATATCTGGCAAAGAACATGACGCCTGTCTGCATGCATAGCTTTATAATTGCTCATAAGTCCTCATTTTAGTTGGTAAAACACAATGAACGTTAAAGAAAACTTCCAAGTAGATCCTATTCCTCATGGGCATTTATAACATTTCAGGGACAAATATTCTTCTTTATTAATTCTCTTTAGCTGCTAACCAGTTCCTGCACTACATGGAATGTGAACATATCTCTTTTCCAGCCCTTCTGATGGTCATGAACAGTTTTGCTCTAACAAACTCAGAAAGTGTGTTCTTTACCGATAGTGCTCTGATGAAGACATCTGTAAGAGACGGAGGGGAAAGCAGCACACTTGTTTGTCAACTCTCCAAGAGGAACAAGAATTGAAGCTATCGTGCTTATTGTGGGCACACCTATACATATTCTGCTTTTCCTGGAAAAAGAAGATTCAACATTAACTTAGAAAAGAGCTTGGAGTCTGGGGGGTAGTTGTGTGTAGGGGTAAGGCAGGGGGAAGCATCCTAAAACAATTCACTAATATATTAATAATTTTTGCTTCATGTTAATAATTGAATTTTTTTTCTTTGTCTGTGATTTCTAAAATTTGGAACCTTCTCTCAGGTGCAGAATGCAGGATGTATTGAATTTCCTGAGCAAAGGATTGAGGAAAATACACTGGTACTCTTCCTGTATGTAAGAGGGTAAATAAAACTTCAGAGCTAATGAAAAGTATGAAATTAATGTATTCTTTCCCAGAATTCACTCTCCAACTTCAATTCAGTATGATCTTTGAATAGAAAACAAAATTAAAAAAAACACATTTCTTGGAGCTTTTGTCTAAGAAATGACTAATTAATAATTATAGACCAGACGGTTGACATAGATGGTTGAAGGTCTTCTCCTATTGTGACAATTTATTAGTCTATTATTTTAAGTACGTAAGTATCAAATAAAATTATCAATGCACATTATAACAGTGTACTTTTAATATTGTGGTTTAACAGTGAAACTAAACTAAATCATTAACAGCATATTTTCTATATCTCTATATTTTTTTCCTTTTTGCAGCTTAGGCAAATAATCCCTGGATACACGTAGGTAATAACAAACAGATAGCAAACATATAAAACTTAAACAAGACCGAAGAATTGGAAATGGGCCTTTATTTTCAATTGTTGTTCATTTAAATGCAGAGGTAGAGCTTTCTTTTCTTTCCTGGACCTTTTGACATGTGCAGCAAAACATTCTGCATTTTACTCTGTCATCTGTGATATTGGAAATGAAACGTTGTGTCTGATCAGAAGCATCCAGCATGAAGCCAAGCAGAAGATACATAAGTATCTCATGGTCCATTGCCCTCCGTGATTGAGCTAGTGGCATCGAAAAGGAACCCTGAGAGGTCTGACTCACAGCATCATCTCTCCCCCTCAATCACACATACCAACATGTACACGCATGAAGAAATACCCTTCTCCATCTGGTGGCTACCATTTGACTAATTGAGCATCAAGGCCTTCAAAGAGGCTGAACATGAGCAGGATTGAAAATTTATTCCCCTTTCAACTGACCTAGGATAATTTCCTATATTTCCATTGGTGTAAATCACAAAAAACACATAAACAAACCAAAAAACAGGGTGTTAACGTTTATGTTAAAATTTTATAGCATATAACACCATCTTAAATTTCATATACGTTAAAGATATACTTTATTGATTTTTACTTTAAATGAATACATAGAATAGTTAATGCATTACAGTTCATATATTTTTGAATAAAAATTGTTTAGATTAACTCTAAATCATTTTAATTGCTGTATATGCCTGGAGTGAGTGAACTATATCCTGTGGGCCAAATCCAGCCCACTACCTATATTGTGATGGCCCATTCACCTTTTTAAATGGTGGGGCAAACTTAAAAAGAAAAAAAAAAGAATAATGTTACATAACATGTGAAAATTATATGAAATTCAAATTCCAGTGTTAATCAATAAAGTTCTGTCAGAACACATTCCTGCTACTGGTCTTGCTTTTGTCTCTGTGTCTGCTTTCCTGCTGTGACGGAAGAATTTAGCAGCTGTGACAGAGATAACATGTATCCTGCAAATCCTAAAATATTTACTCTCTGGCACTTTTCAATATAACGTCTGTTACCTCTTGATTTATATCATGTCCATCTAATTCAGTTGAAGTATAAATAGTCAAATTAAGTCTAACAGTTTTGTTTGAAGTCTCTTCTAGACATATTCTCTTCCAGAAGTTAATTCTTAACTCAATAATTTATGAAAATGTAACTCTTTCTTGGCTCTTCCTCTACTTGAAACCTCTACTAAAATAATAATTTTTAGTATATTCTAATCCAGAGCATAGACTATTTACCCAACGATGAAACTGAAATATATTTTTAAGATTAAAAATAAGTTTACATTTTCACTGAGTTAGCCCCATATACAGGGACTTGCTTTCCACTGTTATAATCTATTTTTCTATCACAAAATTTATGTGAATAAATTAGAAATAGCTTTGAATTACCATAATTTGTGTACATGTTATCTCTTCCAAAAAATTATAACTTTTTGAGAAGAAGCACAGTATACTATGCAGACTTTTATTTCTGAAAAGATCAATCAATATTTGTAAAATGAAAATGACCTAATTGCACAAATTTCTCCACCGTCCTGGAAGATGGGTTTCAGCCCATCATCATTTGTGCTTCTACTTGCATAATACAGACCTATTTCCAGGGAACAACTGTCCAGCAACTGACTACATTTGTTGGCTCCGTTGCATAGACATGGGGCCTTGTGAGTAGTTCTCTGCCAAGGGGATTTGAGCAGAAGTGAAGTGTATAATTTCTAGTCTAGCAGGCTTAAAAAACCTTCTCTTGTCTCTTTTTTCATATTTACCAGCTAAATGCAACAGACTTTGGGCCCCTTGCATAGGATGGGTCCAAAAGTCAGAAGGAACCTGGTTTCTGGATAAACAAGGCCACTTGCCAATGAAGAACACCTGCTTTGGACTGTTCTGCGACTAAGAAGCAAACTTCCACTGTCATTCAAGGCTTTATTTGTTATAGCAGCTTGAGTTGCACTGACTAACAGTTGCCAACTATATCCTTGTTGCAACCTACAAAGGATCTAGCATTAGTGGGGTTGATCTTTTGGAATTTTTCTTAACTTTGCCTTTTGCCTTCTTTACAAAGACTACACTATGCAACCCCCACCCACATTACCACACCCTCCTATGCCCCAGGTTTTCCTTAAATCTTCCTGGCTTCTCCTCTCCATCTTTCTTTGCCAGTTGTTCATATTCTGCAAAAACTTTGTTCTGGGCCCTTTTTTGTTCTAGCAATATCAACCACATAAACCTACCAGAGGAAGTGTTACATACCAACGAGGACCTTTACCTGGGAAAAGGTGGCATTTTATGATTTAGGCTAAACTATTTTAAATACTCAGAAAACATATAGAAATGTTATACCTTCCTCATATGATTTATATTTTACTATTCTCTTTTTAACATCTGACTATCAGGAGTCAGTCATATAGAGTATTTCTGTGTATATGGCTATTGTTTCTTCCTTTTACAAAGGTATCTTTCTTGGTACCCTCAAATATCTATAGTCGGGTAGATTTTACTCTACCTTACGCATAATTTATGGGAACCAGAATTATTTATTCCTCCAACAGAGTATTGGAGATACAGTGTTGAAGAGAGATCAGAGCCTGCTTTCATGGAGGTGATTTCAGGTGGAGGAAACCTGATGACAAACACATAAAATAATTTCAGACAGAGACAAGGGCTATGAAAACCATAAATTGTCATCATGAGACTATGTGGGATGAAAAGGAATCATGGGGGAAGGAGGGTGCTATTTAGTCAGGATATCAGTAAAGCACTCTCTTTGGAGGCAACTTGAGTTGAGAGCTGAATGATGAGAAGGAGTGAGCCACACGCAGATCTGGGGGAGTAGTCTAGGAAGAGGGAAAAATCAAGTACAAAAGAAACGACAACTGTAGCTTGAAAAAGTGGAAGATGACCAGTGTGGCTACAGTACACAGCACAAGAAGAGGCCACAGAAGTGGTAAGAGAGCTGGCCACGGGAAGGAATCTGGATTTTGAATATTCTAAATATAATGGACAACGTTTGGAGGGAAGGCAATTGAGAGAACGGAACAGTTAGGGCTACCTTCATGTCTTTACCATGGTTGATTTGGGAAAGTCACTTAATTTCTCAGGCTTTTGGATTCACTTTTGCGAAACATGGGGGCCAGAATTAATAGGCATTACTGTTTTGTCTGGATCTATAAAATCAGTAAGAAAATCAATAAGATCCTCAGAACTTTCACAGGTGGTGTATCTAAAACAAATTAACTGTAGTCAAAATCTCAAAATTTTAAAGATGATCTTTTTTTGTTGTGACAAAGTTTTATTCATGCTCTTGCTTTAATGCTGTAGTATAATTTACTTTTTCTTATTCATTTTCCCGTATACACTAAGAGCCTCTTGAAATGTTCAACACTTTCTTATTTATTGTGGGATCTTTAGAAGTTGGCATGTCATAGTCATTCAGTAAATATATATTTAATGAAATAGCAAGTTGTGTGTTAGCTATACGTATCTACTTTGCCTGATGAAAAATCTTTTTTACTCTTTTTATCAATGTGCTCCCAAGGTTAGAATCGCAGTGCCTTAGATTTTACTCAGAAGAAACTCAGAAGACCATATAGTCTAGCATTATTGTTTTATACCTAAGAAGAAACCTCTCCCAGCCTCTATTCCAGCTCTTGGAAATCTTATTTTTCTGAACAGGTCAGTGTCTTCCTGGTGTCATCTGAAAGGGTCCTTTGGTTGGTAATAGTCATCTTGTGTCTTCTGCACGCAGATTGGCACAGTGCAGGGCTGAAGACCAGATTAACTGGCCATGACCTTTGTTTGGTCAAACACTAGAAGGAACACCTCTGTCACTTTCAGTGGAACGATCGAATGGCAAACCTCTTACACAACAGACCCGCCAACGTATTGCAAAGGTAACTAAATTCTTTAAAGTCAAATTGTCTTAAATTTTCAAAAGAGATCCTAAATTCCTTAGCTGCAAAGGATAAAATATAAATTAATAGTTTGGTGAACTATAAAATGGCCTCTGTTCACAGTTGATAGCCTGGTCTGGGGTGTCATTCCATAGGAAGAAACAGCAAGGGGAATGTGTTTTTTGCTTCACTGCTTTCAGTTATTTAAGAACTTTTCTATATTTACTTCTATCTTATCTTTTAAAAATATTCCATTTATTTGCACAGTGTTCAATCTCTGTCTTTTTTTTTTTTTAAAAAAGGCCAATGTGTGTGGTATCAGGTAAATATTTATGGCGGAGCTTTATTTTCTTATCTGTCTTCTACTTCAACCCTCAATTTGACAGGATCACTCATTTGAACTTTTCAAGATCTAAAACTCTGACCACTGCAAAGCCGATTCACTTAAATCAACTGAAAATGTCGGGTTTCACTTACTCATCAAAATAAATACATGAATAAATTTGACATTTTTTTTAAATGTAAAATATAGTACCTATGAGAACATTTCACTTAAACTGCCAATTTTCCAGTGCATATTAAGGGTTTATGAAAAAAAATCCATAAAGTGAAATAAAGTATATCTAATATACTCTTTCATGACTACGTACACAACAATCTTAGTTTTGCTCTCAACATTGTCTCTATCATCATGTTTTCCCTTCAGGGTGCAATTGTTCACATGTGGCAAAAACGGTAGGTAGGTGATCGAAGTTAGTAAACTCTTCGTGAGAGTCTTCTAAGACCATGCCATGTATGATCGCTCAGTGATAGTATCTTTTCATACTCTGCTGGACACTTAACTGTTAGTATTCTCTTACATTAGTGTTCCGCTCTTTTTCTATTCATCCTGGAGGGAGTTCATCTATAGGCATGTATCTATGACATATTGACACCTCTTTCCTTCCTTCTAATTCTGTGTGTGTGTGTGTATGATGAACATCAAGAAAGAAGTATGACTGAAATATTATTCTTTACTCATTTCTTCATGCAGATTTTACACTGAGTCATAACCAATAGTTTCCTCTTCCCTGATACGATATTAAGATATCAAATGTATTGGTTTTCATCTCTGGTTCCTGGCTCAAAACTCCCATAACCCTTGTCAAAACATTGCGGTGCTTTATTAGGCCTCAGAAAACAGGCTCTGTCTTGCTCTTGTTCTCTCTCTCATCTTCTCCTGCCCTCCTTTCATCTGTGCCTTTTTCTCCCCAGCAAAGGAGTCTTAAATCTTGAATCACCTTTCTGTCTTGAAGCTGGCCATAAATGAAATTTTCTGACCTACCTTGTCTGATTGTAGGTCACAAAACCTCCGTTTTAGAAAAGGTCCTGCCCCGTTTCCAGGAGGAAGGAAGGTTGCACAAAGAGGCTACAGAGAATCTGAACAAACAGGCCTCGCTGGGCTTCTCAACTCAGTCTATTAGTATTAGATCACATCCTTTTTCTACAATTACAGTTCTATATAGTTTCCCATGCTTCAATCGTGCCCATCCAGAAAGTCTTCATAAAAGGCCCAAGAGGACAGGAATCAGAGAGCTTTCGTAGCTAACAATCAGAGGTCTCCGGAGGGTGGCATGCTGGGACAGGGCGTTGAAGCTCCACTCCCATTCCATTCCCCACCCTAGGCATCTCTTCATATGTATCCTTTGTGATATCCTTTATAATAAACCAGTAAATGTAAGCATTTTCCTGAGTTCGGTGAACCATTTTAGCAAATTAATTGAACCCTAGGAGGGCGTGGTGGGATCCTCACTTCACAGCCGGTTGGTGGAAGCACAGGTAAAACAAGCCGGGGCGTCCGACTGGCGGGGGAAGCATGGGGCAGTGTTGAGGGACTGAGCTCTGAACGTGGGGGATCTGACGCTCTCTCCGCGTAGACAGTGTCAGAACTGAACCGGGTTGGAGGACACCAGCTGGTCCACTGCAGAACTGACTGCCTGCTAGGTGTGAGGGAGAAACCCCCACTCATTCGGTCGAGGAAGTCTTCCGTGTTGATCACTGTGGTATGTGTGAGAGCAGAGGAAAAACAGCTTTTGTTTTTACCTCACACCTGGCCTCTGTGATTTTTTTTTCGCTTAATTCACTACTTGAACTGACAAATCTCCAATGAACTTGGCATCGCATTTTAAATTTGATTTTAAGGGCTCCTGTATTCAGATTTTCTTTCACTGGTTGTGCCCATAATGCTGGCGAAATAATTACATACAAATTTCTTAACTCATCACCACTAAGCTTTAAGTCGTCGTCACTGTGCCACGAAAGGTAAGGAGTCTAGCTCACTTACCCCGTCATCTGTTCTCCACACTCCTGTCTGAGTTGTTGATGAAGATATTGTTTTTTTCTCTGCTAGATACCATACATCTTTAAATACTATTTTTGAACTTCTATTCCTTAAGCCATGTGCTCTCTAAAATATCTGAAAAGGTTACCCAGGAAGGTTACAAGTCCCAATGTGTGTTCCAGCAGCTCTATATAAAGCCTTCCTAATTTTGGCAATGGGAAGGGGAGTGTTATCTCCGGTTTCTTCTTGAAATTTGTCACTTCTGTGACTATGCATGTCTGGGGCGGGAGGGGGTAAACCATCCTAAGAGCTGCTTCACTTACATCATTTAGCTAAGAACTCAACAATCCCAAACCCACCCTCTACTCCACGCCTGCCCTCTTGGAACGTAGAGCAGCGTTGCAGGCTCGGTGCACGTAAATGCTGAGCTACTGGTTTATTTGCTCTGGATTCTCTCTCCTGTGAGTCCAATAAAATATCTTTCTTTTCCAGACATCAAAATCTGTATTTCTATCCTAAACCAGAAATTCCAAACAATTTTATTAAGTTAATAGAAATATACCAGACAAATGTAATAAAACTGTCTATACCTGATTTTTTAAGTCTTTTTAACTTTGCAATTTAAATGTAGCAAAATAATGTGCTTTTATTAAATTTAATTTGAAGGCTATTCAAATAATGCTATTAATTGCCAATTTGCAAGCAGATTATTCTGGCTATAAGCTTTCACATACTGAGGAGTATATCAGAGTAACTTTGGCTTTACATAACAGAAAACTCAACTCCAAATTTGGCTTCTACAATTAAGGTAAATAGATAACTCCCTGAGAAGTTCATGGTGGTGTGGGTTGTCTGCGTGGCTTCACCAGGACTGAATTCCATTTCTCTATGATGCTCTTGTGCCCTGTCTTCCTTTGTATGTCTTCATCTTCAGGCTTGGCACATTTCATGGTCGCAAAATGATTACAGAAATTCTGGGCCGCAGTCCAAACACCACAGGGTCCAGAAAACGTGAGAATTGACTTTCCCCCATCCTAAAACAAAATTGCTGGACTTCTTGTTTAAACCTCCTTCGCCCTTTCCCACCCATGAATCAACTGGCAAGACGAGAGGAATGCAACTCAGGGTTAGACTTGGGCTCGAGTCAAATGTATATTCATGAATCCATCACTGTGGCAAGGGGAGTGGGATTATGACAATTTCTCTTCTAGAAGGGGGCTTGCCTTGGAAATTCAGTTGGAATTATTCACAAAGAAACTACGTGACTGATGCTGAATGGGAAGAATACAGGATGGATACCAGGAAATTAACTAAGCATGTGTTCTATAACAGACTGCCATAAATATCAACTATAATTTTTATTAAGCTATGAATGTTCACATATCATGCCTTTTTTTAAATTAGAAATTAGAATTTCCATAGTCTCTCACAGTGGGTGCTTGGAATATATTTCTCATGATGGTTTTGATCAAATCAGAGGAAACCTTAACATAGGTTTACTATCCTAAGTGTTTTTTCAGTTATGCTTAAAATAAATACTTCTAGAATGACTTGACATTGCACCTACTATCTTTTGACTAAATATAATTGCAAAGCAGCAGCTACTTTAACACCTTACGACAGCACTGGTCCATAGAACTTTCAGTGATGATGGGATTATTCTACCTGTATCTGTACTGTCCGTTACTTGCCACTAACAGCATGTGGCTATTGAGCACTGGAAATGTGGTCAGCGTGACTGAGAAACTGAATTTTTAATTTAAATAACCACGTGTGACTAGTTGTTACTGTCTTGGACAGCACGGCATTGAACAATGTATTTTTAATCCATTAGGACGTCTGACCGAGGTATGTGTTAAGATAAACCCAAAACTGATGACCCAGGAAAATCAACCTTTCTCTTGTATTTGGATCTAACTCAACCATATACCAAAAGACATTAATAAAAAGTTTTCAAAAAATTAAATTCCTTTCAAGAAAACTTTTTGAATGCTACAGGACATAATAAGCACATTTTACCTCCTTGCTTATATATAACTAACCTACATGATTCAAGGCAGCTAAACATTTGACAGAGGCTCTGTGGGATACACCACTCACAAGAGCAGAAGCAGTTTCAATCTCTAACACTTTTATTTTATATGTGGAAAAATTGATTATATCACCATAGTTTTTGTAAATCAATAGCTCATTATCTGCTACCGATTTATAAAATACTGTCATTGATGCTGTTCAGACTGATGATACGGGTAACAAATAATTTTTTTGCATTATGTTTTACAGTCTATAAACAGAACACAATATATTTGGAAATTACAAATGTTAATTAAAATACAAGAAATATACTAAATTTTTCAATTTAAAATTATGGTCTTGTACAATAGTATTTTAAGTAAAGAAACTTTCTTCTGTGTTGATTTTAATTTCAAGAATACAAGTCTGTTTGAAATGAAATACATAGGCTACTTGCATATGTGCATAGTATCACTACTAAAATATACATCAATACAAATTGTTAAAGGACAAATAAAATCATATATAATGACTTGATCCTTGGGTTTAAATATGCTGTGTGCTAATTCATTTGGGGTATCTACTTATCTTTTATAAGGATGCTTTCCCCCTTCAACATTTTAATGATGGTTAGTGTTAGATTGTCAACTACTCAGATTTCAAGGGATTCTTTTAACAAGGGTATATGCCAATACTTTACTCAAGGGACTGAGGAAATTCAAGTAGAGACAGAGTTAAAATAGTGTATTATAGGAAAATGCATGAAGTTTAACATATATTATTCTAGTTATAATGTCAAAATAGATGCATTATATAAATTTTATGGAACTAAAATAGAGCATTATACTAGCAGTAAACATATTCCTTATTGTGGTCGGCATGCTTGTGCCTCCTGCCCACCAATTCATGTACTGAGATCCCAATCTCCAAGGTGATGGGATTAGTGGGTGGAGCCTTTCAGGAGGTGATCAGGTCATGAGGGCAGAGCGCTCCTGAATGGAATCAGCACTCTCACAAAAGAGGCCTGAGAAAGACCCCCCACTTTGTGCCCCATGTGAGGATGCAGCAGGAAGTCAGCAGCTTGCACCAGGCCCTCACCAGAGCACAGAAAACATCCTCAGCAGAAGCCAACCGTGCCGGCACCCTGATCTTGGAACTCCCAGCTTCCAGAACTGCAGGAAATTCATTCCATTGTCTATAAGCCATCTGTTCTCAGATATTTTGTTGTAGTAGTCTGAACAGACTTAGATATTCCTCATATTTCCCTTGCATTTTTCTCAAATATATCTACTTATCATCCATATCTTCAGTGTTTGAGAACAAGAATAATGTCTTGGCTGGGCGCGGTGGCTCACGCCTGTAATCCTAGCACTCGGGGAGGCCAAGGCAGGAGGATTGCTTGAGCTCTGGAGTTTTAGGCCAGCCTGAGCAAGAGCAAGACCCTGTTTCTATCAAAAATAGAAAAATTAGCCGGGCATGTTGGTATGTTCCTGTAATCCCAGCTACTCGGGAGGCCAAGGAGGGAAGATCGCTTGAGCCCATGAGTTTGAGGTTGCTGTGAACTCTAATGATGTCATTGCATTCTACCCAGAGAAAAAGAGCAAGACTCTGTCTTAAATTAAAAAAAAAAAAAAAGGATTCTATATTTTCATTTTTTCCTTAAAAGTCTTTCCAACTTTAAGTACATAGATGTTTAATCAATGCTTTAGGATAAATAAAGCTTTTCTCTGAAGTCATTTAGCAACACTTACAGAGAACCTTCGCAGGGCCCCTAGACCAGCCTACATGATCAGGCCAAGAAGTCAAGATTAACTCCAAAGCATGAAAGAGTGAGAGGGGTAATAAAAACACACCTACATTTCAATTTTGCCTCTTCTATTTCCTAATTTGGGGACTCTTAATCTTCAACGTCTTCATCGGTAAACTGGGAATAATAATGCTAAATGTGTAAGAGTCTTGTGAGATTCAGACATATGAAAACTGCCAAACACTTTGCTTGGCACATAGTAGTTGCTCAATACACAGTAGCTAATAGTATTTATTTTTGCATAAATCATAATTACTTTTAAGTTATTAAAAATTTGTTACACAATGGCTCATAATGAGGATTAGCAAGGTATCTGAAACACAAACATCACTAAACATCAATTCCGCTCAATCACTAAATATTCTTCTCATTCCCTTCACCTAAGCAGCATCCACTGAACTGGATTTCTTACCTAGAGCACGAGGGATCACATATACTCTACTGAATGCTTCATTTCTTGTTGGGTGCCTGTACTCTATCCCCGGGTAATTATATTTTTTTGGTTGTTATGTTCTGTATGATAGTAGTTTTGTCTTACTTTGAATCACTCAGAACTCTTACTGTCTTATAAGATACTCTCTTACTCTATTTAGTATGTGACAGATTAAGGCTAAACTAGATATTGAGTCCACACGTTGTGGAGGCAAGAATATAGAAAAGGTTTTTTTGTTACAAAACACAAAGATTTTTTGTGTTCTGATGGATCTAGGGCTCAAACCCTGCTGATGAGTAATTGGGTATCATCTCTCTCTGGATAGATTCGAACTGGAAAACTGGAAGCTTATCTTCCTTCTCCCGACCCCCATGTGCATTTGCTAGTACGATTTAGCAAGGGACCTAGGCATCATTCCTCTGTAGAATAATTGGATGGTACTGAAATCTTCATGGTAGCCCAAAGCTGTAAAGACTTGCTTGGTGGATTGGCCCCAAACTAAGGCCAGATTGCAGGACAAGATAGTAAGGGAGCTTGGACCGACGGACTTCACTTAATACCAAGGCCTAAGTCAGAACAGGCGGCTGTTTCTGGGCATACCAGGACCACCGGGCACAGTGGGTGCTCCCTGGCAGGAGGTATCTATGTTGTACATGAATTTGCATGTAAGGATGTGTGTGCAAGTGGGAAACACTGTACAGGTAAGGGTGGTCACCTTTTGGGCCCAGATAATTTGTGCCCGTGATTAAACATAAACAGAAGAGTAAAAAATTTTCCCTTTCAGGTCACCAGAATACTTCTTCCTGTTTATCTCTGTGCAGGCCACACAAAGTCCAGAAGAAGTAACAGTGAGATTGATAAGGCTTACGGTAGAAGCTCTTCATGGGGTTAATGACATTTCCAAATGATTTCTGTTTCCATCATTAGCCTCAACACAAGTGGCTCAAGATGGCACAACGTGGTGTTCTCTGGGGAGCTGAAATGGTGATGTCCAGCCACAAAGGTGACATGTGCTTCCACCTAACAGAGGGGTTACATGAGAATGAGAACTGATTCAAAGAATTACCTCTGAACAACCGTAACAATATTTTAGAGGAGATACCTGGAAGACAAATCCTTGCTGGTCTAACAGATGATTTTTCAAAACCATTGCCATTCGTGCAAATACTACTTCATTTATACTCAAAATTATGTGACCTCTGACATACTTGTTACCTGTTTGCATCTTTTTCTTAATTTTTTCTTAATTCTTATACTTCTGAACAAAATTTAGTCAAGCACTACATAATAGTGCTTTATAGCCAGAACATTCCAGCAGATTCATCTCTCTAAATCATCATTTTAATCATCTTATTCTGTATTCAGAAATCTCGAATGGTCCTATTCTGCTTCCCAACTAAAGTTCGAATATCCTTGCATTCAAAACCTTCCAATATCTGCTTGTACCCATAATTCTCAGCCTTTATTGCTATTACAAAATATTGATGTTTAGTTAAGCTGGAGTACGTGCCAGTCAAGAAAAATACAACTTAACACACCTTGAATGAATGCCCTGCAGTATGATACTGTGTAAAACCCTAAGGGATTTGAAGTAAGAAAAACCTATGTGTAAGTTCTGACTTTGTTAACTTGCCTAAGACATGATCAATCTTGAACAATGTTATACGTGCTGATGAGAAGAATGCATATTTAGTAGTTTTGGGGTTGAATGTTCTGTAAACGTCTGTTAGGCCCATTTGTTCTAGAGTCTCATTTAAGTCTAGGGTTTGTTTATTTTCTGCTTGGATGACCTGTCCAGCACTGTCAGTGGGGTGTTTAAGTCCCCAGCAATTATGATGATGTCATTTATCTCTTTGCTTAGATTTAGTAGAATTTGCTTTATGAATTTGGGTGCTCCTGTGTTAGGTTCATAAATATTTAGGACTGTTATGTTTTCTTGTGAATTGCCCCTTTTACCATTATATAATGATCATCTTTGTCTTTCTTTACCATTGCCAATTTAAAGTCAGTTTTGTCTGTTATGAAAATAGCTACATCTGCTTTGTTTTGGTGGACTGTTTTTTCCATCCTTTCACCTTGAGTCTGTATGAATCCTTGTGGGTTAGATGTGTTTCCTAGACACAGCAGATACTTGGCTTGTATTTTCTCATCCATTCACCCAGCCTATGTCTCTTGAGTAGGGCATTCAGACCATTTATGTTGACTGATAGAATTGATATGTAGGATGCTGTTCTGTTCATCCTGCTCAGTAGTACCTTATTATTTTGTTGTACCCCAGTACTATTGTTTTATATGAGCTCTGAGCTTTCGCTTTTGGGGGGTTTTACAATGGTGAGTGTCTACTGTGTGGATCCATGTATAATGCAATTCTGAGAATTTCCTGCAGAGCAGGTCTGATCTTTACAAATTACCTCAGTGTTTGCTTGTCTGGAAACGTCTTTATTTCTCCTTCATATATGAAAGTTAGTTTTTCACAACACAAAATTCTAGGCTGGCAATTGTTCTGTTTAAGAAGACCCAAGATGGGCCCCAATCCTTTCTGGCATGCAAGGTCCCAGTTGAGAAATCTGCTCTTAGCCTGATGGATTTTCCTTTCAAGTTACTTGATGTTTTCATCTCACAGCTCACAGGAGTTCCTCCTTCATGTTGACTTTGGCCAGATTGTTGATTATGTGTCTTGGTGATTGCCTCTTTGCAATGAATCTCCCAACTGTTCTTTGAGCTTCTTGTACCTGGATGTTCCTGTGGAATCTCTGGTGGGTTCTGGCACCTTTCCCTCAGAATTATACCCTATCTACACAATTCCCCCCGCACACCCTGCCCCGGCTTTTCATCCAAAACTTTTGCTTCTGTCTGAGATAATCTGACAGCTGATGTCTCTGGTCAGCCATCTTGTCTCTCACCCCTCTTGTACATATTCATGATTTACTTAGCATTTAATTTTTATGTATAAACTTATTTGGTTTATATCAATATCATATAATCTCCTTGAGGAAAGTAGCAGTGTTTTTAATAAGTTCATCTCCTGAACAATTAACACAATTTTGTACATGAGAGGTTGGCAAATTATGGCCTCAGAACAAATCCAGCCGGTCACCTGTGTTTGTAAATAACAATTTTCTGGATCACAGCCGGGCACATCTATGTCTGAGCATTGTCTCTGCCTGCTTTCCTGCTATAAAGGGCAGAGCCGAGTACAGAGACAGAAACTGATTGATTGCTCATTTGGCCCCCTGAGAAAGTCTACAATATTTATATCTGGTCCTTTACGGAAAGAGTTTGTGGACCCCTGCCACACATGAGAAGGAGATTCAGTAAATATGTGTTCAAGAAAGTAAAACTGTCCTCAAACTATTTTTATACTCGTGGAAAGAACAAATATTCCCTCAGAGTCAGGTTACAGGTTTAAGTTATCTTAACACTACAAGGAGGTGATCTGCTTTCTGTTAATATCATCTTGTGACTTTTAGTGCAGGAATATATCCACGCTGCAGCTAACAAACTGATCTGTACTTGGTATTAAAGACCTTCATATAGAGCACTGTGCACACCTTTGTTTTAGGATTTTACTGTCTTCCATTAAGACATCTGGGAATTTAAATTTAAACAAAGCAGTTTTAAAGACAACCCCCCAGAAAGCTTAATTACGTGCTATTCTTTTGCAGAAACAGATACTTCATTTAGTTAAGTGATGGTTATTAGAAATTTTGCGTGTGTTTTCATAACATTTTGCAGTGAATTCCATTGTTTCACAAATGTACACTCAGATCTGGTTCTTGATTGAGAAGAGAATACTCAAAACAAAACCACTAAGAAGTTATTTTAATTTTGCAATAGTGGGCTAAGGCATGTGGAAAGTTTCCAAACTCTGATTTGGATTTCAAATGGAACATTAATAAATCCAGATGAAGCTCATGGATTTTTCTCATTTACTTCCCCCACTGTTGGTGATCGGTAAAATAACATGACTTGTTGTCGAGAGCCCTCTTACTCAGAATTTTCTAATCTCCCAACAGGCAACTACTCAACATAAAAGAAAAATCCTGTCTTGGCTAATACAGAGAAATAAATAAACCAATGTCTTCCTGCCGGGGAAGATGAGCTTTCAGATTTTTCTTTGCAAATTAGAATCCTACTGCGTTGAACTATTCAGATTTCATAAACTGTGCAATATCCAAGGCAGCTCTATGCAGATAGCAATATTTTAATTGCTTAGTGATGCCACAGGACAATATGAAACAATTTTTTAAACCTAAATATTAAACACCAAATCAATTTTTCAACAATATAACATCTCATTTGATGTTTATTTTTTTACCTATCCTGTTTTAAACCTGGCTGAATAAATTTAGGCACTGTACATTGTGCTGGCAAGAAATCTGAATTAATTGCATTCCTGTTTAAGCCATTGTGTTTTATTCTCTGAAATAAGCAGGTTAAAAGGGAATACATTATTAATCTATTAAATGAGATACGTCAAAAAAAGAGTAAGGCAAAAACTACACCATGGTATTTGAAGGAGAATATAAAAACACATCTTGAGAATTAGAAAGTTAAATAAATAACATACACTTAGGTCATTTTTCTTTCCTTTGTCAAAGACTTTCTAAGACTGGCTAAATTTCATTGCCTTAAGAGTAGATAAACCACAATGAGGTATCACTTAACTCCCATGAGAATGGCCTTTATCAAAAAGTCCCAAAACAATAAATGTTGGCGTGGACTGATTTAGATTTTTTGGTAGCCAAATTCTCTATGAAGAATTTTCTCATCAGTGCCCCTTTAATGAGGTATCAAGCGTTTGCACCGTCCCTGACCCCCATCCACACAGATCACTGTGCTAGGTACATCAGCCCTGTTTCTCCTCAAAGTCATCATCGAACACGATTTTCATGCTCACCTTTTTTATTTTAGGAATATGCCTGTCTCTCTCTAAAATAGCCAATAGCTACTGATCTGGGAAGCAGCTGAGGGTGATTCTGAATGTCGAACTCAATTATCTTTAAGATGTCCTAAATTAAAAATTCTATGATATTAAAATTTATTTCACTGTACTCTTTTGTCTCTAAGCTCTTTTACATTTTTACCCAAAGCCGCTGACTGTAGACTCCATTATTAGTAATCTTTAGAACCTTCCAGGCTGCACCACCTCAGGAATTTCTTGTTTCGTCAGAAGGAGTGTTTTGGACTCATATTTGGACTCAGCTCAGGTTGACAGGTGCACCTGTAACACCGTGATCGTCAGCAAGAACAATAGGATGTATTTAAAAAATCCACAAAGCGCAGCTGCACAGTTACTGAATCTTTCGTTTGTTCAACAATTATTTATTTACTAAAAATCTATTCTTTGGGGGCACTGAACCATGCACTGGAAATACAGAGAAGAAATAAGATACAGCATCCCTGTCCTGAAGATTCTCATAACAGTAAAGGTCAAGTTTATATTCACAAATACATTATACTGAATAACCAATTTTATGAAATCTAACTAAGAGAAACATGGTGTCTAGAGTTATCTCAACAGGTTACATAAGTAACCACTCCGTAACGGGAGTAAAATTCAGTTTAAACCTTGACCCGGCTAGTGTGCCTTAATTGTCTTTGCTTGCCTAAGTCTCTCTGTGACCCCGGGCAGCTCATTAGCTACTCCCAGTCCTTAGCAGATTCCGGGGCTGTAATCCCAGGCTGTAATCCCCTGGTGATTTCAGGAGTCATATTTAGCCCATTCCCCAGAGAATGATTCATCTTTCATTTTCAGATGGTGAGATCATGCTGCAACTTCCTAATAGCCCACGAGCACCTCGAAGGCTGTGTCCGGTGTCGTGCATGTCTCTATTCCTGGTGCCCAAGGCTGTGCTAGGCATTGTAAGCATTCTCTAGCTCGACAGTATCAGCCAGCTGCCATTCCACCAGGACAACATTATTTTTATTCCCATTTCTCATTAAATTCTCCAGGGAGAGGAGTCACACAGTATATCACGTAATAGAATGGAATGGGATAGAGAGGCAGCCACTGGAGACTGAAGATAATTTTCAGGGTAGAGGGTCTAAAAAGAAAAGAAATGTGCCCTTAGAGAGGAAATGGAAAAGTTCCAATGACAGATGCCCCACCCTTTATAGTTTTTACTTCTAATTCTACCTTTCCCACTCACACCTGGGTCACAGTGATTGTTACTCTTTGCCTCACATAGCTGGACACATCGCCTTGGCGAACATTATTTAGGTTCCTGCAAACATGCTAGTGGTCACACTCATTATTAGCATGCAGGAGACCCGCCAGGAAGCAGCGCTTCCGGGGACTCCCTGGTGCTGTGCCTGCAGGGGTCACTACCGGCCCAGAAGTGACAATGGGTTTCACTGCTACTGCCAGAACGGGAATGAAAATGTAAATGGGTCCACAGGTCACTTCATGTCAAGTGGAAAATGAATAATAGTTTTGTTCTTGTAGGCAGGAGAAAAGCATGCATCATTGATCCCTCAAGGATTAATTTCTCATGATAAATGTAATTGTCTAAAATAATAGTGGGGAAAACCAATCATTCTAAATGCAAAGCCCAGAGAATGAGTGGGTAAGAGCTACCCATTTATAAAAAAGAAAAAATTCGAAAGGAGCGGCACAGGTGCCCTTTAGCACACGGTGAGCGACTGCCGTCTAGAACTTGGTGATGACCCTCCCACAGCTGGAGGTCAAAAATAAAGGGAGATCTACATGTGCAGATGTTTATGATTAGGCTAGTAAATGTATTGGGATCTTTTAAAAGGAAAAAAAAAATGACCACATTCAAACTTTGGAGAAAATCAACCTCAGAATGGCTGAAATTCTGACATTAAACTGAGGGACTTTCTGGAAATTTGGAAAAATAATAGTGTGTTTTCCTGCATATAAGGATTTGTCTATTGTTTGGAGTGATATGAAGAACAATTATTCTTTTCACTAAAACTCTTATCAGATTATTGATTCACTTTCAAATAAATCCTTATACCAATTGTATGATAATTGCAGTGGCTTTTTTTAAGCAGTTGCAGAAACTGCAAAAGTAACTTTTCCTGAATGCTGCACAGTACTTCAAATGACCACCATAAACTCTATAAGAAGGCAGGCCATATTCCATAGCTTAACCAGTACGGGCACTGAAAAGTATGGAAAACTCCAGAAAGGTATGCACAGAAAAGTACAGAAAACTCAGAGCCTGCCTAAGAGGATTGTCTAGTCTCTGGCTCTGTCTGAGAGTCAGCTGCAGAAGACCCATGAAAGGCACAAACTGAGAAAATACAAACATTCTCAGAATAAGTGGTAAGAATGTTTAAAGAAAGTATAGTCACTACTTGCAAAAAGAAGGATGTGTATTTTGGACCTGAATGGGATAATTAAATGCTGTAATGCCTATATGCATCGGGGAGAGAAAGAGACCTGTTTGCTTCCCCAGGGAGGGCTGCGTAAGTTAGGAAAACATTTAGTGCAAGAAAAGGGAGACCTAAGGCAAGGAGCCGTGGCAGGAGTTGGGTGCAGCATGCAGTACCGATGCGAGAAGAGGAGATGACAATCCCCGAATCCCCGAGAAACTGATTCCTGGAGAAAAGCAGCGCTGTGGTTGAAAACGAGGGGCAAGACAGCAGGAAAGCCAGGAGGGTATTATGAGAGTATTTGACAGTGGACAACCTGTGACCTGAGCTCAAGAGGAAAAGAAATGCCACCTGTGACAGCCCAGGTTCGAGGCCCCCGCGCTCTGCTACTTACGACAGACTTTATGCTCCCAGTCTAAAGTTGGAATCCCTGAGTCTCTCTAATAATTCCTGCCTTTAACCGCAGCTTGAAAATTTGAGTCCCATATTCTGTGCATGTGACCTTATCCTTCTTGAAGCCCTTGCTTTAGCTCAAGTACAATCTTCCTATTTTACACCCAGCCTGGAAATATTTCTTTCTTCTTTTTTCAAATAACTCTGCAATGTCATCTTGACTCTGGGTTGTACATCTGACGTTGAGCAGTCACAGCAACGAGAGAAAGAGCTGAGCTTTTCTCTCTACAGGTTAGAGAAGTCATGATCCTGATTCAAAGAGCCATGGGAATCATGGGGAAAGACACAAAATGTGATAAAGAAAGCGATTTTATTAGTTTGACTTAAACTAAGAAAAATAATGAGTAGAGGATTTCTAAATTTAAGCTTAAATTAAGAAGCCTAATGAGGAGAAGCATTTATGCTTCAGTCGTGGATTCAATTAATTTTTATTGAGTACCCACTATGTGCCAGGCAACAGTGTAAATACTGAGGATGGATTCGACAGATGAAAATAAGGAAATAAGTAATTTAAAACACATGAAAATGTGCTGTGAAGAAAAAAAAATCAGGACATAATTTAAACAATTTTTTTCAATGCGCTATTCTCCTCTGGGTTTTATACATGATGTATGAGAACAAAATTATGTCCTGAAACATGCTTCTGCTTCCTCCCTTCATCCATCTGGATAATTCCAGCTTGTATTTCTGGAGAAAGATCAAATACCATTTTCTCAATGAAGAGCTCTCATCCCTATGACACACAAAGTTGGCTGTACCTTAACGAGGTAACTGTGCAATACTCCTTTGGCACGAGTTAGAAACTCAGTGAATGCTAGTTTCTGGTCCCTCCCTACTTCGTCTCTGACAGTACCATGTAGTAGAAACCAAATGAATAGACAACTTTGAGAATACGTTTATGCAGTGAAGTTTTATCTTATTTTCTGGCTACATTCAAATGGCTGTGCCTAAGTATAAAGTCAGTACATCTAAATCATCCTTGATAGCATCATTAAATCATACATAAAATGTGTAAAATGCTATACACATGGCTTTATGTGCACCCATTTAAATTCATAATTATTTCATCACTAATTGTTTTAATTCTTTTTTTAGTGATCTTCTATGGCTTTTAGTCTTTCACTGTCTACCCCAAGAATGCCGTTGGTACTATCACTCTCCTTTTCTCTGGCTACCTAAGCAATAAACTTGACCTTCTTATTTATGGCCTAAAATTTTTTAAGCTCACTTGTACATTTACTTCATATCTTTGTATATACTTGCAAACAGTTTTTCAGAGTCAATTGCATTTACTGCTTGGGGTACATTTTCCTAGAGTGGAATGAAGGGTAAAATGGTCTATACTGCTTAATAAGGGTACAGTCGTGCACCACATAATGTTGCAGTGGATGACAGGCCAC